>ONZH01015210.1:0-82234 GCA_900303285.1 Rhinella marina
GCTACTGGGAACTCATTTGCATCCCTGCATTTTGAGTTTCTTTTGGGAACCTCAACGATTTCTTGGATTGTGCGACACACTTGTCATGTCATCTGGCATCGACTCCCGAGAGACGGTGATGCCACAGCCCAAGGCTTGCGTTGGGGCACTGGATGGCAAGCACATTTCGTGTTAAGAAGCCTCCTCACTCAGGGACCCGATTCTTCAATTATAAGCAATATTTTTCAGTAGTGCTTTTGGCTTTGGCTGACAGTACCTACAAGTTTATAATGGTTGATATCGGGGCCTATGGAAGCAGTTCAGATGCTCGCATCTTTAGTGCTTCTAGAATTGGTGAGCGGCTTCGTGCCAACCAGCTTGCCCTGCCCAAGTCCAGAAGACTGCCCAGATATGCAGGTCCGCCGGCTCCATTTGTGATCGTGGCGGATGAAGGGTTTGCATTGACTCCCCATGTTATGCGGTCCTTCCCTAAGCGAGGTTTGGATGTCAGGAGGCGTATTTTCAACTACCGATTGACTCGTGCCCGTCGGTATGTTGAGTGCGCTTTTGGAATACTCTCTAGTAAGTGAAGGGTATTTCAGTCATCCATACAGATGGATTCGGAAAATGCTACCCTGGTGGTTCAAGCTTGTGTAGTTCTACACAACTTCACCAGGATTCATGAGGCACCCTCTTCAGTTGACATGAACCAATTTTCTACATCATCAGGTGTGGGTTTGGATCTTACCCTGCATAGACGACCCGGTACTGCTGGCATGGCAGCCCGTGAACTCTATGCAGACTTCTTCATCAGCCAAGAGGGGGCCTTGCCATGGCAGATGGATGCAATTCGTGGCAGCTTTTGATATCTTCTGGTCTTGTTAGTTTTTTTTTGTTTTTCAAGATAGCAACTGTCATTTATTTTATAGTTGAGTGTAGGGACTCGCAAGAGAATGAGGACCCTTGACGTGGGCTTGCGGGCTAAGGTTTTGGGACATACAACAAACAAATGGATATTGCAAAAAAACATATTCGTTAAAATGAGTATTGTTAAAAACATCATTAATTTATTTGTTATATGGCCCTTTAAACCTTCTAATACCTCATGAAAATATGAATTTCTACCTTTCAAAGTTTTTCCTAAAAGTAAAAAATTTCACATCATTGTGTCTGAGTGTTTTTTTATGGAATAAATACTATATATAAATAAATAAGATGCATACTTTTTTGGGAGAACATAATATTTATAAAGGTAAGAACATAACCCCCCCAAAAATCAAAATAGAGACATGCCATGTCTTTCAATAGTCCCCACAAAAGTTACATACAAAACATTTATAAATCAAGCAAATCCCTTGTGAAGGAACCATATGATGTTCCTGGCTGAGCTGAATGAGACTCTGGGGCCACTGAGTGAAAATGTTGGCCAAACATTGATTGGGGTAAAGGGTTGGTTTGGGGCTGGTGCTGTTTGAAAACGTGGCCCTTGAACAGTTGGGCCTTGAAATGTGGCCTGGGGAGGTGTGAAACTGGGGGGCATAGCAGGCTCATGAAACCAGTACTTGCCTGCGTACTTTTTCAATGATTGAGTGTATGTCTCCCTGATAGGGGGAGGCATACATTTCAAGGAGCATTGCAATTGATGAAATGCAACTACTGTGCCTGTCCACTGGCACCCTCCTTAATAAAGGAGATAGCCCCCTCAATAGAATCTCCTCCTGGCTCTCAGTCCTCTTCCGGGCTAGGTACTCAATTACTTGGGCGTCTACCAATTCTCGAGTACCTAGGCCAGAAGAGGACTGAGTAGCCCCCCTCCTGCGCCTCATTTGGGGACGTTGCAGGACTTCCGGGCTTCCGGCTTCAAGCCTTGAGTCTTCTGTTGCTGTTGGCTCTGGATCTTCCCCCGGGGTCTGAGTAGGTGTTGAGGGTGCAGACAGAACGGCAGCCGTTTTGGTCCCTCCACCTTCAGATAGCTGGCCTTCTTCTGGCTCTGCTTCCTCCAGACTATCCACAGTGCTTTTGGGCGCAAAAAAAAAAAGTTATTTTTTGGTTTATAAAAATAAATAGTATACATGCATAACAAATATTCCTATTAAATTATCAACTTTGGAACCAAAATGGGCCACTTATGTATACAATCGTTTTTCAAATAGGCAAACAACATATTCTCTATACAGCTGTTTGTTTTGAACTGTCCAACTAAAGCATGTTCAAACATTTACGAGCTAACCAAGTGCTGAAATAGTGAGTTTGTACATAAAGGGAGAAGCTGCTACTCATTGCTTACTATACGCTTTTGAATTTATCCAAAAAGTTTTAAAATAGTAAGATTTGTAGGCAAAACATTTTGAAAAAATGGCAGCCTACATAAAGCAGGATAATCATATACATAGGAAAAAAAACTGTAAACATTACATAACAAAAACATAATAAATAGGTTCTATCTTATCATACTGACTACTGTAAGACAGTACAACAATACTATTCATGTTGTCATTGACACTTACGCTCGTAAATCCATGACTGGACGCAGAAATCTCCGTATACAAGTATGGCCTTTTTTTGTGGCCACTGTCACCGCTGCACCCCATCTCCGTCAACTCCCTCCGGAATTGATCGTGGCAACTATTCCACCTTGTTTTTGTCTTTTTGACTGTAGAAACATTAACAAAATAGAATGTAAAAATTAATTTTTTAAACATAAAAAAAGGCACTAATCAACATCTCCAATAATTTATTCGAAAATAAGGAATATGTGTAGCTATATGAAGGGTAAGGGGGACACATATGTTCGGGAAATATTAAGGCCACACACAGTGTACAAATTAGTAATGTGTGTGGCATTAAAGGTGTACACATGCATTAAAAAATGGTTTAATATCTTCATTTAAACACTACCTGAAGGACACACAGCAAAACTGATATATACGTTAGGCCACCAAAAGTACATTAATCATACATCATGAGACTAGAAGCACAATAATTTTACACAACACAGGGACAGGACAGAAGGGCAAGGACAAGAAATGTCAGAGCTTTCACTAACCTAAATCGCCACGACCTCTGCTGTCTGCTCGGTTCCATTTGGAAGGCCTGAGGGACCAAGCCACTTGTTCCCATGCCACATCTTTTTTGGTTCTGTCATGGTAGTTGTTGCACCTGGTGTCCCATAGCTCAGGCCTCTCCTGGACAAGGTTAATCAGCTTATCGACATCCCAACGGGGCATAATGACAACCGCAAAATTCAGCCAAATCTTCTCCAGTAAAACACTATGTGCACACCACTTGCTACTTCCTGCTTCTCAATTAAAATGTCACATGCCTAGGTTTCCAGGCAACGGATCCAAAAAAAAAACGGAAACGGACAACATACGGATGACATACGGATGCCTTCCGTTGGCCATCCGTTTTTTTTTTGCGGAACCATTGACTTTAATGGAGCCATGGACCGTTTTTTGCGGACAAGAATAGGACAGGTTATATTTTTTCTGCGGACTGGAATCATGGACCACGGACGCGGACAACAAACGGGTGAGTATCAGCATTTTCTACGGATCCATAGAAGTGAATGGTTCCGCATCCTATCCACAAAAAAAACGGAACAGACGCGGAAACAAAATACGTTCGTGTGCATGAGGCCTTAAGCATGTGAAAAAGTCTTTTAATGCCCTGAATCTAATTCTATAATGGCCCCACCCTTGTCTGCTTGTTTCACCACTATATCCTCCATTTTAGGGTTCATGCACACGAACATATTTTTTTCCGTTTTTTTTTGTGCACCGTAAACGGAACCATTCATTTCAATGGGTCCACAAAAAAAAGAAGTTACTCCGTGTATAGTCTCTATTTCTTCTTGCTGTAACTCTGAGGGTAACGGGGATCTTTTCTTATGTTTTTGTCCACCCCTTTTTTTTTTATATGTTACATTCATCAGATTGTCATCTATAATCCAGCTTGGTACAAATATCTGGCACACACACTCTACTATTTGCATCATCAGTTGCAGTATCAAATGAGTCTAAGTCTGTTGAGCTGAAATTTACCCAAGAATTACTCTTATATTTTTGTTTTTTGGATTTCTTCTAAATAGACCATGGTGTAAAAGGTTTATGGCCAGTTATAAACCAAGCCCGTCTTGTAATCCTGCAAATCTCATAAGAATTTGCTGTGTTTGATTTCACCCTTTTATTTTGGTTAGTGTTTTTCATTTTTGGATCCAAATCCTCATAAAGATTAATATATAATCAAAGACTTGTTCCTCTTCAGTAACAATCAAAGTCATTAGCTTGAAGGAGTACACTGATTCCAATTGTTTCTTAAATGTATCAGTGTAAACTTGTGTCCGGAACTTTCTAATACGTAACCCTCGTGGGGTCATGCAAAGATCCCAACATGCACAAAGTTCCTGGACCATAAGTTTTTCCGGGTCAGACCTGCACATTTTAAGTCTAGATTGTGTGTCAACAACCACATTGTTAACAATTTCAGCCGTTCTGGCAATTCTGTCATTACAATTCCCAACTCCTTCTGTAATAGTTGAATTCGGTGCGGTACCTTGTGGATTGGAATCACTCGTGGCATCCATATCGTGTCTCCAGGTGCATGCCTAAGTACACAGCATAGACAGGGCAGGATACAGCCAATGTGATTAGGAATAATGCTGATATCATTTAGTTTGATCATCTTTGATATTGCAGATATTTTTAATATATTTTTTATGTTGTGAGTATAACATGCACTTATCCAAGATGTCTACCAGTAAACCTTTTTGCAGTGCACATTCACTGAGCATTTTGAATACAGCCTTGCTCTTGTTGGGCAGCATGGTGGCTTAGTGGTTAACACTGGTGCCTTGCAGCACTGGGGTCCTGGGTTTGAACCCGACCAAGGACAACATCTGCATAGAGATAACATGTATGTTCTCCCCATGTTTACGTAGGTTTCTCCCACACTCCAAAGACATACAGATAGGTAACTTATATTGTGAGCCCCATAGGGGACAGTTGGATGCTAATGTCTGTAAATAAATAAATTATTGAAAGGTTAAACACAGAAACATAGTGGGATGTGTAATATGGATTACAATCGGTGTGCAACCACAACCACCGATGCTGGATTGCAGGTGGTCATAACTTCTGGGTACAACCAGGGTATAATGTAATGGAAAAATGAATCCAGCCAGTACAGGAGACAATATGGACAATCACAATACATTAATAAGTGCCTTGTATTAACTTTCTCTACATTATAAATGCTATTCCCTAGTGATGTATAATTATGCAAGTTGACTATGCGAAGTATTTAAAGTAGTTGATCACCACTTTTGTTTTGGTACCTATGAAACTGGTTGACCTGTTACATGTGCACTTACATGTCCCATGTTCATATGTGCCTGCATTGCTGAGAAAAATGTGGTTTTAATATATGCAAATGAGCCTCTAGGAGCAACAGGGGCGTTACCATTACACCTAGAGGCTCTGCACTCTTTGCAACTGCCGTGCCCTCTGCACTTTGATTGACAGGACCAGGTGTGATGATGTTTTCACTGCCTGACCCTGTTAATCAAAGTGCACAGGGTGTGGCAATTGCAAAGACAGCGGAGCTTCTAGGAGTAAGGCCCCATTCACACGACCGTATGAATGGGGCCGTATGTATTCCGCAAAATTGCGGAATACATGCAGCCCCATTCACCTCTATGGGAGCGCACAGCCGCGGCATGGAGACAGCTCTGTGCCGTGGCTCCGCATAAAAAGATAGAACATGTCCTATACTTGTCCGTACGCACGGACAAGTATAGGCATTTTCAATGGGGCTGCACGGCGTGTGTTCCGAACACTGTGGAACACACACCGGGTGGTCCCCGTATATTTGCGGGTCCATAATAATGCGGACCCGCAAATATACGATCGTCTGAATGAGGCCTAATGGCAACTCCCCCGTTGCTCCTAAGAGCTAATTTGTATATATTAAAACATCATTTTTCTCAGCAATGCGGACACATATATGAACATGGGACCAACACAAATGCCTTCAGCTGCCAAGTGCACATGTAACAGGTCAGCCAGTGTCAGAGGTACAAAACTGCTGACAGATGCCCTTTAATCCTGAGAAAGGCTCACACTGAGCTGAGACATTGCAGTGGGTACCATAATGCCCCTTTCACATGAGCGGGAGACTCGCATGTCTCCCGCAACGCATCTACAGGGCTGGACTTGGCACTGACTGGGATCGCAGATAATGCTATGTGATCCCTGTCAGTGCTGAGTCCAGCCCTGTAGATGCGTTGCGGGAGACATGCGAGTCTCCCATTCGTGTGAAAGGGGCATAAAGGATTTCACATGGAGTAGTGCTGTCTGGTTCATTTATATTTATAAAAACACTCCAGGAACCACGTAAAGATGCATGATAACTGCACCCAAGAAAAGACTGTAGAACAAGATACCAACCTACAACAACCTCAACCTCCCCCCACACAAAAAGGGGGCATAACTAATACAGTTATTAAGCCCCCTTGGTGTAATTAAACATACCTAGCTTAAAAATCCATCTAACCTCCCTCTGGGCCAGTGTTTTCCTCTACTTGCTTCACTATATGGACAGAAGAATTTGATCAATCCCTCTGTACTCAGAGAGTTATCACTGTGTTATCTGTGGTGTTACATAGGACTGCAGGTAAGACTTTTATGGCATATCTACAGGAATTTGATAGAGACAGGTCCCATTCTTCCATAGAAGTTAATGGAGAGAACCACGCACGTGGAGCCACCTCTCCATAGACTGCAGTAGGCAAATGAATAATTAACACAAACAATATCTGTACATTTCTGAGGGCAAATACTAAAACTTTGACCTATAACATAAACTACTGACTACAGCAAAGATAAAGCAGATCTTCCCATATAGAAGGGGTGTCGTCTGACTAATCAGTGGATCTTAACTTAATGACAGTCAGGAAACATTCCCTCATCCCGGGGCTGCGTGAAGCTATTGTTGTGGTACAAGTGAGAATAATTGCACCATTATTTGCTAATGCTAAGTAAAAGACTATGGCAGTACCTAATCACATCTCATATCTTGGACTAGTTATATAACCTGCCTGAACCTTGTTAGGACAGTTAATGATTCAGCAGCTCACTATAAAGTCTACGTCCTGCTTCTCAGCACTTTTAGCCTTTGACACGTTGTTAGACTGCATCAGTCCCTTCAGCCGCAACCTGCAAAGAAGATCTGACACCAGTATGGACCTAATAAGCACTCATGAGAGTTCTGTAGAGCTTCAGCCTAGGAGAAGCCGTTTCATGGAGGCTGTTGTAAAGGTTAAAGATAAGGTTTTCAATTGGTATGTAGACTTATTTTTGACTTATATGTAATGTCTAACATGCAGAGTTAAGCCAAAGAAAATAATAGTATACAGAAAATCAGAGACATGGTCCACTGGGAAGAGGCAGAAATATTTTGTAATGGCCGTCAACTATATGTATAGCAGAATGCTGTTGTTGTAGAAGGCTTGAAGCAATTGGCCCAATGGGCAAAGAGAAGTTGGTCTTTTTAGTCTTCAGGATTGGCTGGTTAATAACGTTAGAGAGAGAGTCCAGTCCACAGGATATGCCATAACTATCCGATAGAAGAGGGTCCTCTGACCTCGTCCCACCTGGTGTAACGGCAGCTGCATCCAAGTGGAGAATGAATAAAGAGATGGTTGCCTGTGCTCGTCTCTCTCTCTTCTTATCTATGGGAGGCACAGAAACAGCCAACCACCTCCCACAGAAGGAAAAGGAGCAGATATATGGCCATCTTTCCATTCATTCTCCACCTGGATGTGGCAGCCACCTCACCATGTTGGATGGGGGTCTAGAGATAGGTGTGGGACCCATATCTTTTAGACTTTTACGGCATGTCCTGTGTCAATTTTATAAAAGTCTGAGATAGGAATAACCCCTCAATACAGACGTATAAAGTTTGGACTTGTGCAGACTGAGGCCTCATTCACATTTCCGTGACCACTTGACGTCCATGGAAAATCCGTCCGTGTTTTAACCATTAAAATGGCCGTGAAGGATCCTGTTTGGTATTCCACAGACACTGCTCAGCATCTCTTACCAGTGGTCAGTGAAAACTGGATCAAACACGGGGGCCATCCATGTTGTGCAGGTTTTTTTTTTTATGAACTCATAAAGTGGGTGATTGGTCTGCTTCATGGACCAAAGTAGTGAATGTCTCCATGATATTTTCACTGACCCATGGTCAGTAGAAAACTACTGGTGTGTTAACAGATTGAAAGCCAGTGGGTACGTGTGCTGTCTGTGGAGAACACGGACAGCACAGGTCCATGATTCACTGAAGTGTGAACAAGGCCTAAGACAGTGCAGTTAATTATTTTCATTACCTAATGAACTCTGCAACTACTCATCCTAGCCCTCCTATGTAAAATATAGAGTGCCGCCAGGGAGCTATCATGGTGTTTCCAAATGTTTTCATATATCTAATTTGCAAGTTGCGTTCACTAATGTTAAAAGGAGTAATCCATAGGATATACCATACATGTCTGATAGATGCTACCTGCACCTACTATATCTTCTAAGCAATCAGCTGACCAATGTCACAGCCCCAGGCATGGAGGCATCATTAGTGACATCCCAGAGCTTCTGCTTTCCGTTGTAAAGCAGATATTAGTAAAGAAGTTGGATACTTGTACATCTGCAGCATGTATATGTCATACAGCAGGTGTGAATCCAGTCTAAGTGTTGTAGTGCGTCTTGACGTTTTGTATTATTTTTGTGGGACCTAAACTCCGTTCATTTCATAACTGTTTTTCATTTCCGGCTAATAAGCAGACTAACAAGCTTACATATTAACCTCGGCCATTACTTGAGCTGCTCTTACAGAGAAATGTTGTTGCCGTAGGGCTTATTCCTACTTGCAGCAGCAATAATTAACAATATCTTTTGGCATGTAGCTTCCAAACCATTAGTAACCAAGCCCTTTAAGGGGATGTGTGACCACTAAATGTTATTTAATACTTTAAAAAAGTTACTTTTGTAATTGACTTTCAGTTACAAAAATGCTCCAGTTGTTAGATATTCTCTTCTTACTTCATTATAATGACGCCTCCTTGTGTATAGTAATGGTATATAGCAGGGGTACTCAAGTACTTTTGGTAAAAGTCCACCTACCTGAGTCTGCTGTAGGATGAAGGTCCGAGCTGCAAAACAAGGGGGCAACACCAGTGGTGTGTAGCCTTAATAGTAGTAATGCCCTCTGTGCACTGTGTCTCCTTCAGAGGAAAAATGCCCTCTGTGCCCCCTTCACATTATCAATACCCATTGGACCCCCTCTAGAGTAGAAATGCCCATTGTGCCCCTTTAACTTTTGCAATGCCCATTGTGCCCCCTCCAGAGCAGAAATGCCCATTGTGCCCCCTGCAGAATAAAAATGCGCATTGTACCCCCTCCAAAGTAAAAATGTCCATTGTACCCCCTCCAAAGTAAAAATGTCCATTGTGCCCCCTCCATAGTAGTAATGCTCTCTGTGCCCCCTCCATAGTAGTTAATGCCCTCTGTGCCCCCTCCAGAGTAGTAATGTCCTCTGTGCCCCCCTCCAGAGTAGTAATGCCCTCTGTGCACCCTCCATAGTTATAAAGTCCTCTGTGCCCTCTCCATAGTTATAAAGCCCTCTGTGCCCCCCTCCATAGTTGTAAAGTCCTCTGTGCCCCCTCTATAGTTATAGTGTCCCCTCCACAGTTATAAAGTAAAGTCCTCTGTGCCCCCTCCACAGTTATAGTCCTCTGCGCCCCCTCCATATTTATAGTCCTCTGTGCCCCCTCCATATTTATAGTCCTCTGTGCCCCCTCCATAGTAATAGTCCTCTGTGCCCCCTACATAATTATAGTCCTCTGTGCCCCCTCCATAGTTATAGTTCTCTGTGCCCCCTCTGTATTAAAAAACAAAACAAAAAACACAGCACCTACTCACCTTGTCCCGTTCCTGAAGCTCACTGTCCTTCAGATCGCGCTGCAGCACTGTGGGCGGAGCTTATGCAGATTTCCAGTCTGCAGGCTCCACCCACATCGGCCAGCAGCGCGATCTGTGCAGAGTTAATAGTGGAGCAGGAGAAGTCTTCCTGCTTCACCATTCACAGCGCAGCCGCCTGAAGGAAGGGAGGAGCACTGGGAGCAGAGCGGTGAGTGACATCGGCTCCCTGCGCTCCAGCAATGAGCGCTTTCATCTGTATTGATGGAAGCGCTCATTGCTTCTGAACTCTGCAGGGGTCCGGACAGCGGTCCGCCAGTTGAGTACCCCTGGTATATAGTCATGTGCACATCCACCTACTGAGGTGGACACACATGCTTAGTTCCATGCCACCAGCCATATCTACTGTTAGAAGCTGTGACAGTCACAGGGAGAGTGCAACAGAAAGGACATGCCCCTGAGCTGTGTTAGAGGGGGAGCTTCAGTAGGAAGGACACATCCCCTTAAAGGGGTATTCCCATCTTAGACAATGGGGGCATATCGCTAGGATATGCCCCATTGTCTGATAGGTGCGGGTCCCACCGCTGGGACCCACACCTATATCGAGAACGGAGCGGGGAACGCTGCACCTAGAGGACCCTGGGTTTCCCGGTGTCCGACCACCACTAGGCACAGCTCCCCGCTGCTCCCATACAAGTGAATGAGAGCGCGTGTGCGGCCCCCGCTCCCATTCATTTCTATGGAGCCGGCGGAAATAGTGAGCCAGCACTTGGCTATTTTTGGCGGCCCCATAGAAATGAATGGAGGGCGCATGTGCAGTGCACCCACCTTTCATTTCCCCGCTCCGTTCTCGATATAGAGGTGGGACCCGCAGCTATCAGACAACGGGGGCATATCCTAGCTATATGCCCCCATTGTCTGAGATGGGAATAACCCGAATGGTACCAGAATGTCCACCAGCCCCATTAATGGAAAGAAAGCTAGGAAAGAAAGGCACACAGCATTCTTTGTCTGGCCGATTCCTGGCATTTTATGCCTGCCAGAAGGCTGTACTGCATATGTGAAAGTAGCCTTATTTTGAAAACTAGACCAGTTAAGGTATTTATCTAGGGGTGTGGTAAGTATTTTGATCACAAGGGTTTTTTGCAGAAACTATTGCAAAATAATATTTATTAACAAACCCACAGGAAAATGAAGAAATACACCATGAAATCTATCACCTTGTTTCTCCTGTGTTCAGAAAAATTCCGATTAAGGCCCAATCTTATACCATACACAGACAACATGGCAGGGGCCAAAAGGAAAGCTGCACCCATTGGCTTTCCACACTCACAGTAATGCCTCATGCACACAAACATTTTTTTTCTGTGTCTGTTTTTTTGCAGCCCGTATGTGGAATCTTTCACTGCAAAAAAACTGAAATGACTCCGTGTGCATTCCATGGCCTTTCAACAAAAAAATAGAACCTGTCCTATTATTGTCCACATTACAGACAAGGACAGGACTGTTCTGTTAGGGGCCGGTCGTTCCGTTCTATGAAATGCGGAATGCACACGGCTGGGATCTGTGATTTGCAGATCTGCAATTTGAGTCCTTAAAGGGGTTCTCCGGAAATTAAGAAAATGAAAATTCTTAAATATCTTTTTATTATAAATATATTCCCTAATACCTTACATTAGTTTTAGTGGCTCGTTTAGTCTTGGGAAAAATCGTTAGGAGAAATAAAATGGCCGCTGTCCTATTAGTGCACACAAAACCTGTCCTAATCATACAAGAAAAGTTACTTCACAACACTGAGCTAAAGAGCTGCCTCATCTTCCACTCTGATTCTAAATACAACTGATCTTTAGCTGAATGTCTGTAGAAATGGAGTTCATGAGGAGACATGAAATACAGAGAGGAGGTGGGTATGAAGCTAATGAGCAGCAGCACTTGTATGCAGTCTCCATTACCACAGTTTGTCCTGTCCATCCTCTCTGCACTTCATGTCTCCTCGAGAATTCCATTCCCCAGAGATTTACCTGTATTCAGAATCATAATTCCTGACAAGCAGAGAGGAGGATGAGGCAGCTCTTTACCTCAGTGTTGTGAAGTAACTTGTACTGCTGTGTGATTAGGACAGGTTCTGTGTGTACTAAAAGGACGGCGGCCATTTTATTTCTCCTAATGATTGTTCCCCAGGCAAAACGAGCCATTATAACTAACGAAAGGTATTTGGGAATATATTTACAATAAAGCAATATTTAATTATTTTCATTTTCTTAATTCCTGGAGAACCCCTTTAACATCCACATTTTTTCCTTTGTCACTACAAATTAGGCTGTTTGTGGGGAGACTGCAACACTATGCCCAGCACCTGATGATCTGTCAGCGGCTTCTAGCACAGCAAGGTTATGAAGTCCGGTGATAGAAGCAGAACTTATGTTGCCACTGTCTGAATAAATCTGCACGTCTAAACTAGTTTCAGTGTCTCTCCCAGAACTGTCAGAATATATTATGGCAGAGGTTCCACCATTGTTTTACATTCTATGAGTCATATATTATACCTACAGAATAACAGATTATTGAACATTTTGAATTATTATTTTTATAGCTCTATGTGCAGTAACCTATCACTATGCGTCAGATAACCTTAAAGGGAACCTGTCATCTCCGAAACAACCCCTGAACTAGAGTAAGAGATGTATAGTGTAAGTGATGCTGAATCTGAATATGTAATTTTTATCTTCATACTCACTTGCATTCTGACGCTGTGCTCCGACAAACCTGCACTAAAATGCACTGAGAGGACTCCGGTGCTCACTCACATAATGGAGAGGATTCAAAGAAGAGTCCTCTCAATGCATTTTACTGCTGGTTTGTGGGAGCACAGCGACGGAATGGAAGTGAGTATGAAGATAAAACTTACATATTCGGATTCAGCATCACTTACACTATACACCAATTACTCTAGTTCAGGGGGTGTTTCGGAGATGACAGGTTCCCTTTAAGGGGGTCTCTCTGGGAATTAGGAAAATCCTTAAATATTACTTTATTATAAATACATTCCTAAATACCTTTCATTAGTTATAATGGCTAGTTTTGTCTTTGGAGCAATCATTAGGGGAAATAAAATGTCCGCTGTCCTATTATGACACACAAAACCTGTCCTAATCATACAGCAGGACAAGTTACTTCACAACACTGAGGTAAAGAGCTGCCTCATCCTCCTCTCTGCTCTTCTTGTCAGGGATTAGGATCCTGCATACAGTTTAATATGATCTTCAGCTGAATTTCTGTAGGAATGAAGTCCATGAGGAGACATAAAGTACAGAAAGGAGGTTGGGGGTGTGACTAATGAGCAGCAGCACTTGTATGCAGTCTCCATTACCCCAGTCTGCCCTGTCCCGTCCATCCTCTCTGTACTTTGTCTCCTCGCGAACTCCATTCCTACAGAGATTCAGCTGAAGATCATATTAAACTGTATTCAGGATCATAATCCCTGACAAGCAGAGAGGAGGATGAGGCAGCTCTTTACCTCAGTGTTGTGAAGTAACTTGTCCTGCTGTGTGATTCGGACAGGTTCTGTGTGTACTGATAGGACGGCGGCCATTTTATTTCTCCTGATGATTGCTCCCTAGACAAAACATGCCTTTATAACTAATGAAAGGTATTAGGGAATATATTTATAATGAAGTAATATTTAAGCATTTTCATTTTCTTAATTCCCAGAGAACCCTTTTAAAACGCTATCAGCTGATTGGCGTGGGGTGCCAGGTGTAAGACCACCGCCGATATGGTAATTATGACCTATCCTTTGGATAGGTCATCAATATTAAAATCCCAGAGAACCAGGGTTGTGTCACTTCAGCAAATACAGTTAATATAAGGCACTTCCTAATGTAGGAACCACTGGGATTAATGGGGAACAAGATGGGATTCTTATTGGAGCAGATAGCTGAGGTAGATAATCCAACCTGATGTGTGCAGAATCAAACTACACAATAGATGTACTGTATGTAACAGCAATGTAGGAGACCGTAGTAAGGGATAATATACAGAGACCATGTTCGTTAAATAGCATCTGTTTCATAGTCACCGGATTTCAGAGGATACTTGTATTAAATAAGTGTCAGGCAGAGGTGTGTCCCTCTGTGAAGGCTGCTACTGACAAGGCTGCTAAATAAAGGGAAGAACACCAGAGCCCGCTGGCCCAAAGTCTTACATCACTTCTGGGGGGTCCAGAACGGAAGTCACTAAGTACTAATGAGACGCAGTACCTACAGCTCCCACATACAGGCAAGTCAGGAGAGCGATGCTGGCCTCTATTGGGAGCAAATTGGTATTACATCAGGCAGCCAAATAACAGAATAAAGCTGTGCAGGTGGCTGCAGCCTCCTAGTGGCTAAATGGGGAAATATCAAGCCAAAGAAACCATCTGGTGAGCTGATGTCCAAGAATATAAAATTCAACAAATCTCTGGAAAACAGAGGATACCATTAGTAATATAAGTGACAGAGAATGGTGTAATTAAATAAAACTGTCATAATTTCTATTTAACCCCTATGAGGACAGTCGGGGGAATTCATCATAGACTGGCATTTTACACAAGTTTTTGATATCCCCAGAGGTTGTGCTTAATCCCTTCAGGACATCCACCTTACACATTTGGCAGATGTCCAGAGTCCTTGGGCTAATGTCTGCGATCGACGATAACGGTGATCACAGACATTAAACCCTTCAGATGCTGTGATCAAAAGTGCCCATGGCATCTGAGAAGTGAAAATGCGGGAGCAAATTGCGGCCCCCAATACACGGAACGGTTGAGTAAATGAGCCCTAAAACTGAGAGAGGGGGATTTTTTGCTGGCCAATGGGTGACTGTTAGGAGACTGTTAAAATCGTTCTCTTCTGTAAACAGGTCAGTGGAAAGGGTTTCCTGTTGGTCTATCATTATGATATCAAGACATCAAATTGATTGTGTGTAAATCATACATGATGCAGAACTGTAGCTGTGGCCAAATGGTATTGAGATATTCGTGGAAGACTAGAAGAGTGTCCAGTGTGTGTGCCCCCCCCCCCTCAATATGCAAAAAAAATGTCATCAATGTATCGTTTCCAAACAATGGAATCCGCCTAAAGTAATGAATTCAAATGAAGGCATCTGCATACAAGGAAGGGCATTAGACTTAGAATTCATCTAAGACTTCTTTCACACCAGCGTTAGTGTTGGATCCGGCAGGGTTCAGCAATAACGCTTCCGTTACTGATAATACAACCATGTGCATCCGTAATGAACGGACCCAGTTGTATTATCTTTAACATCGCTGGGACGGATTCGTCATGAACTCCATTGAAAGTCAATGGGGGACGGATCCGTTTGCTACTGTGTCACACCGAATGGATCCGTCCCCATTGACTTGCATTGGGGGTCATGACGGATCTGTCTTGGTGCGGATCTCCAGGTCTGGAGATGGAACGGAATGCTTTTAGGAGAATTCTGTTCTCTTCAGTTCAGTTTTGTCCCCAAAACTAAAGCTTTTTTTCCGGTATTGAGCCCCTATGATGACGGAACTCAATACCGGAAAGATTCAGTTTTCACAGTTAAGAAGCCTTGACACCTCTGATGCTTTACTGTCTTGTCGTTTAAGGGGATTTTTTATGGAACAACTTTTTACCATATTATTTGTATGTCCCATTTTTATATTTGTATAGATTGATCATGTCCCCCTTAGATGTTTCTTCTCCAGACAAAATAAGTTCAACTCTTTCCTCATAAACAAGACCCCCAGGCCCCTAATCAGTTCAGTCGCTCTCCCCTGTACTTTTTCCACCTCCAGAGCCTCCTTTCTATGGACTGGTGCCCAGAACTGAACTGCATATTCCAGATGAGGCAGCACCAACGCTTTGTAAAGTGGTAATATGACATCCCTGTCAGCGAGTCCATGCCTTGTTTAATGCATGAAAATATCCTGCTGAGTGTTCAAGTCAGCTTGTAGTTTTTGGAGATCTTCCATAGACTGCACAGTACTACATAGCTCGGTGTCATCTGCAAAAATAGAAGTGGTGCTATTAATCCCATCCTTGATATAATTAATAAATAAGATAAAGCTTGGAGAGCAGCAGGGGGCTGCACTCACCATGCTCATTAATTGCACCAGGATGCTTGAGTCGCATGGTGGTCAGCAGGGCCAATTGCACATTTGATCTGCTGAGGTGAGAGTAAAATAAGGTCCAGAGCCCAAGGGAGTGGGGGAGACAGGAGGCAAAAAGAAGTAGTGAATGATGGACAAGGGGGCGGTTTGGAAATGTAATAAGAGTACAATGTACATGAGTTGGGATCTAGGGGAGGGGAGTGCTTTCCAAAGGCCAAAGTATGAAGGCCATAAAAAGAAGAAGGGATGGGGAGAGTGTATAATAATGTGGCCATATAGGTGATGAATATATGAAAAAATAAAAACATACAAGGGCATACAGATGATCTAGACAATAAACCATAATGAGGACTTCAATAATACCTGGAGCCAGGCCAAAAATATTCCAATGTGAGAGGGAATAAAATATGATGCTGGGACCTGCCCCAGCCTGCAGTGGAATAATAATGATGAGAAGATGAAATGCCGAGAACAACCTCACCCCAAAGTAACAAAACTCATTTTGTATATATAAAAAAGAAGTGTGTGTTTCAGGGCTCATGCACAAATGTATTTTCTTTTCATATCCGTTCCTTTTTTTTTTTGTGGACCATATATGGAACCATTCATTTCAATGGGTCCACAAAAAAACAAACGGTAGTTACTCCATGTGAATTCCGTTTCTATCTGTTCCGCAAAAAATAGAACATGTCCCATTATTGTCCGCATTAAGGACAAGTATAGGACATACAGTCCTATACATACAGTCGTGTGCATGAGCCCTCACTCTGGCAAGGGGGCAATCGGGGGAACGGACAGGAGTGTTGGCATGCTCGTGTGCCTGGCGCAAAACTTGTACTATTGAATCATTACTTTTAGAGGACAGGAAAAAAGGCCAAGTGCTGTGTTCATGTAAATATAATGACAGATCACGGTCATATGTTCATCATGGCGACTGTATGATCAGATTTTTGGCCAGCCTTGTGTAGGTGAGCAGCTGGGGGCACATGTAAAAGGCCACGGCTTAGGCTACATGCCCACGACAGTGAAAAAAAAGTCCATTAAAAACGAATAAACTGTCCATTTTTAACTGACATTTTTTTCACTGATGCCTTTTTGAGAAACGGGCGTTAAAAACAGAACCATTCAACTGTAAGGGGACTGTCAGAGAAAAACGGACGAGATAGAACATGTTCTATTTTTTGATGTCTGTTATTCACTGGCCGTCAAAAAAACTGCTGTGTGAATAACTCCATAGACGACCATTGGTCTTAGAATGGTCATGTGATGGCCGTTAAAAAGACATGTTTTTCGTGTTCATGTAGCCTTACATTTTCACACCAGCCCATTCAGTATGGGAAACATGCTGTGTGTGACAGCTCTATTTTCCTGACCGAACACGACTCCTCTAACGTGAACTCACAGCATCATAATGATTTAGGATGCTAGATGTTGCTGCTCTGGGTCTACTTACTAGTCTTGAGCGAATCAAGCTTCGGATTATAGATCCAAAGTCGATTTGTTTAAAGACTTGCTCTCTCCGTACAGAATAAAAAATTTATAGACTGTGTGTAGGCAAAATTCGTATTGCTTGAAGTCGCTCGAGACTTCGGTGAATTAATTCAATATTCCTATATGCGTAGGAATCCAAAGTTGGGTTTGGTGCCGGCTGCTACCTCAGTACCAAACCAGACTTAGGATTTTTGTTTTTAAAGACACAGATAGGAATACTAAATTAAAGTTAAAATTTCAAGACTACTGCTCACATAATGCCACATCAGAGACGCGGTGTTCAGTGCAGGAAATACAACCGCCCCATGACTGTGTTTACCGGACTGAATGTGCTCATGTGAATGGTGATTGCCATTCTCTAGACCCATGTCTTACCGACAACCAAACAGACAATACCTGGTCTGGTGAGTAATGACATAAGAATTTTAAATAATGTGCTTACATACATGAATTGCTTTCAGTGCAAGTGATGGTTCTTAACCAGAAAGCAAGTCCAAAAAATTGCTATGTTTCGATGAAAATGTAAGCGTATATGTACATGGCGGTGTAGTTTATGCAGATTGTCCACAAGGTTTTCTCGGTATATCCGCACCACAATCTGGATGTGTTATTTGCAGATTTTGCTACAGATTTTCAGAGGATTTGTCCCAGATCTCTGGATTTCTAAACCTGCACCATGGGTCACCATGTGCCTATACCCTAAATGTAAGGGCTCATCCACATGACCGTTGTTGTTTTGTGGTCTGCAAAGTGCGGATCCGCAAAAAATGGATACCGGCCATGTGCGTTCCACATTTTGCGGAATGGAATGTCCGGCCCATAATAGAACAGTCCTATCCTTGTCTGTATTGCAGACAACAATAGGGCATGTTCTATTTCAGGGCTGGCCAACCTGAGGCTTCTCCAGCTGTTGCAAAACTACAACTCCCAGCGTGCCCAGACTTCCTACAGCTATTAGCCTACAGCAGGGCATGGTGGGAGTTGTAGTTTTACAACAGCTGGAGAGCCGCAGGTTGGCCACCCCTGTTCTATTTTTTTGCGGAACAGACGTACACTTGTTTCCATTTTTTTTCGACCCCATTGAAGTGAATGGTTCCACATACGGACCGCAAAAAAAACTGAACGAACACAGACAAAAAATACGTTCACTTGCATGAGCCCTAATTCAGACAACAATATAGCATCAGCTAAAAGAACAATCAGCTTGTTCTCATTGGGAAAAGAAGTATTTAGTGATGGCATTCACTTTTTCTGTTTGGAATAACTGCATTCGTTGTATTGTCCGGAAGACTAATTGTAACTGGTTAGATCGGCAGGTTCACACTCACAGGTTCACCGGCAGATGAGCGTATTGAAATCTGTCAGTACTCTGACTCAGGATCCCGATGATATACCATCAGGGCTGCTTCAGGATTTCATCAGTATTTACATACGTATTTCTTCCTTCCTTCATTATTTCTGCACTGCACAGACTGTAATGTGAGTATTTGTTAACAAACCCGCACAAAACTCGGACATGCTGCAGATTTCAAATACTGACGGAAATTATACGCCCATGTGAATAGCTCCATTCATTAACATTAGCAGCGGATTCTGGTACATTAAATCCGGACTATATACGCTCATCTGAAAGCGGCCTATATTAGGACCAACCTCCCTTTCTTAATTAGGTTTTTCTGTTCATTTGGATTTTTTTTTTCAGCTTCTCACTACATCAGATGCAATATCAAGTGGTGTCATTAGAAAGTACTTATCTGCAGAAAACAAGCCCTCATACCACTATATGAATGGAAAATTTAAAAAGTTATGGCTCCGGGAAGGCAAGGAGTAAGGCTACTTTCACACTAGCGGCAGCCTTCTCCTGCGGGGGGAACAGCCTGCCGAATCTGGGTTAACGCTATCCCACCGTGCTGCTGGAAGTCCGTTCTGGCCCTTTCACTATAATGGGGGCGGGCCGGAGGTAGTTTTGGTCCGGCTGCCTCTCGGCAAGTTTGCCGTGCTGCAGACGGACCTCCGGCCCGCCCCCATTATAGTGGGTGGGGCCAGAACGGACTTCCAGCAGCACGGTGGGATAGCATTAACCCAGATACGGCAGGAGAAGGCTGCCCCTACTGTGAAACTAGCCTAAAAAACATAAATCTGGGGTTAATTTTTTATCCGCAGTATTCATGCTATCATTTGGATCCTACAAGTCGAAACAGTTTCTAGTTTATTAACGTCACAGTTTTCTTGCTTAGCCTCTTATTCACAAAGATAGAAGTTACTGTTATATCCTTACTGGTTTCTGTAGCTAATAAGAGCTTTAGAGGAATGACTTGGGCAGTATTGGACAAATCCATCTGTTCTGACTGCAGAACCTTTGATATGGATTTTTTATCTTGTCCAAAATTTTGCTCTGTGGAATAAGAAGAAACAAAGTGAAGAGTTACTTTTCTTACAAAATTACTTAGGGGGTCACTTATTAAGAGCGGCTTTTTAGACGCCGATCTTTGTTCGCGTGCAGATGTACCCTTAGAGTGTTCCTTTGGGACATCAACAAAGTGAAAGCGGAAGTGCTTGTAGTGAGTCATAACGGGACGACCATCATGTAGGGGCACAGGCTTTTTAGGGCCATGGAGGATAAAAGTGTAAGTGGCCTTTTTTTTTTTCTTATAAATGTGTAGGGAAATTGATAAACATTTTCGATTTACTTTTTTTTCACAGCCCCTTTGAAAAATGAAAGGAGGAATCTGGGCAACTAAACCAGTTCTACCTTACACCAGTTTGATAAATGAGCACCTATATAAATATGTATATAGTGCAGTTTCAGATCAGTGTACTGACTAATTGGCCACTGGGAGATGCAGGAGATCGGGCAGAAAGTGGAGGGGGGAGGGCTGCTTTAGCTGCTGATATCTCTTGATTGGTAGCAGCTAAAAACATGCAACTGGTCTTGTTTAAAAGTTGACATTCCAGGCTTTCATACAAGACCAAAATGACAGCAAGCAACAGAGGAGAAATCACTGTTAGAAATTGGGATGCTGTGAATGCAGCTGAAAGTAAAAGCAGGTTTTACAGGCGATTATTCTCAACTCGATTTCTAACAGTGATATCTTCCCCTGTACTGAAGATATTGCTGTCATTCTGGTATTGTCTGAAAGCTTGTCTGGAATGTCAGCTTTCAAACAATACACAGCTGTATTTCTATCTCTACATATCTCTAAAGCCCATATTGCTGCTACCAAACCAGAGATATGAGCAGATAAGCAGATCTGTGTGGAGGAGAATGAGGGAGCAGGTGCAGAGCTGACATCCTGTAGGAAGAAAGGAAAAATAGTGTAAAAAAACGAAAAAAAAAAAAAAAAAATATATATATATATATATATATATATATATATATATAGAGGGGGAGAAATGTGACGACATCACTGACCCACATAATAAAATACACAAATAATAAAAAAACAGCAATTTTTACATCTTTCCCCCTAAAAATAAATAATAAGTTATTTGATACTATACTATAAATATCCCAAAATGGTTCCTAAAAAAACCTACAACTAATTCCGCAAAAAAAAACAAGAACACAAAGGGAGAAAATATTATTGGTCCTTAAGGCTAAAATTAATGATGTCACTAAGGGGTTAAATAGTGTCCCCTGAGTTGTGCGCCAACAAGATTTACTGGCAGACACACATTAAAAATCTACAATAAAAAAGTGACATTTTTTGGGAGGTTTTACAATTTTAAAGGGAGTCTTTCACCTGGTTTTCACCAATATAACTAACAGCAGTGCCCCACAGAACATTGCAGACACATCCCAGACATACCTGTGTGCACTGTGTGTGTGTATTACATGTCACATCCCAGACATAACTTGTGTGCACTGTGTGTCTGTATTACATGTCACATCCCAGACATACTTGTGTGCACTGTGTGTGTGTAATTACATGTCACATCCCAGACATACCTGTGTGCACTGTGTGTGTGTATTACATGTCACATCCAGACATACCTGTGTGCACTGTGTGTCTGTATTACATGTCCCATCCCATACATACCTGTGTGCACTGTGTGTGTATTACATGTCACATCCCAGACATACCTGTGTGCACTGTGTGTATATTACATGTCACATCCCAGACATACCTGTGTGCACTGTGTGTCTGTATTACATGTCCCATCCCAGACATACCTGTGTGCACTGTGTGTGTATATTACATGTCACATCCCACATACCTGTGTGCACTGTGTGTCTGTATTACATGTCCCATCCCCAGACATACCTGTGTGCACTGTGTGTCTGTATTACATGTCCCATCCCAGACATACCTGTGTGCACTGTGTGTGTGTATTACATGTCACATCCCAGACATACCTGTGTGCACTGTGTGTCTGTATTACATGTCCCATCCCAGACATACCTGTGTTGCACTGTGTGTGTGTATTACATGTCACATCCCAGACATACTTGTGTGCACTGTGTGTCTGTATTACATGTCACATCCCAGACATACTTGTGTGCACTGTGTGTGTGTATTACATGTCACATCCCAGACATACCTGTGTGCACTGTGTGTGTGTATTCAATGTCACATCCCAGACATACCTGTGTGCACTGTGTGTCTGTATTACATGTCACATCCCAGACATACCTGTGTGCACTGTGTGTGTGGTATTACATGTCACATCCCAGACATACCTGTGTGCACTGTGTGTGTGTATTACATGTCACATCCCAGACATACCTGTTGTGCACTGTGTGTCTGTATTACATGTCACATCCCAGACATACCTGTGTGCACTGTGTGTCTGTATTACATGTCCCATCCCAGACATACCTGTGTGCACTGTGTGTCTGTATTACATGTCACATCCCAGACATACCTGTGTGCACTGTGTGTGTATTACATGTCACATCCCAGACATACCTGTGTGTACTGTGTGTGTGTATTACATGTCACATCCCAGACATATCTGTGTGCACTGTGTGTCTGTATTACATGTCCCATCCCAGACATACCAGTGTGCACTGTGTGTATATTACATGTCACATCCAGACATACCTGTGTGCACTGTGTGTGTATTACATGTCACATCCCAGACATACCTGTGTGCACTGTGTGTGTGTATTACATGTCACATCCCAGACATACCTGTGTGCACTGTGTGTCTGTATTACATGTCCCATCCCAGACATACCTGTGTGCACTGTGTGTCTGTATTACATGTCACATCCCAGACATACCTGTGTGCACTGTGTGTGTATTACATGTCACATCCCAGACATACCTGTGTGCACTGTGTGTGTATTACATGTCACATCCCAGACATATCTGTGTGCACTGTGTGTCTTTATTACATGTCCCATCCCAGACATACCTGTGTGCACTGTGTGTGTATTACATGTCACATCCCAGACATACCTGTGTGCACTGTGTGTCTGTATTACATGTCCCATCCCAGACATACCTGTGTGTACTGTGTGTGTATTACATGTCACATCCCAGACATATCTGTGTGCACTGTGTGTCTTTATTACATGTCCCATCCCAGACATACCTGTGTGCACTGTGTGTGTATTACATGTCACATCCCAGAACATACCTGTGTGCACTGTGTGTCTGTATTACATGTCCCATCCCAGACATACCTGTGTGTACTGTGTGTCTGTATTACATGTCACATCCCAGACATACCTGTGTGCACTGTGTGTGTATATTACATGTCACATCCCAGACATACCTGTGTGCACTGTGTGTCTGTATTACATGTCCCATCCCAGACATACCTGTGTGCACTGTGTGTGTATAATACATGTCACATCCCAGACATACCTGTGTGCACTGTGTGTCTGTATTACATGTCACATCCCAGACATACCTGTGTGCACTGTGTGTCTGTATTACATGTCCCATCCCAGACATACCTGTCTGCACTGTGTGTCTGTATTACATGTCACATCCCAGACATACCTGTGTGCACTGTGTGTGTATTACATGTCACATCCCAGACATACCTGTGTGTACTGTGTGTGTATTACATGTCACATCCCAGACATACCTGTGTGCACTGTGTGTGTATTACATGTCACATCCCAGACATATCTGTGTGCACTGTGTGTCTTTATTACATGTCCCATCCCAGACATGCCAGTGTGCACTGTGTGTATATTACATGTCACATCCCAGACATACCTGTGTGCACTGTGTGTCTGTATTACATGTCACATCCCAGACATACCTGTGTGTACTGTGTGTGTATTACATGTCACATCCCAGACATATCTGTGTGCACTGTGTGTCTGTATTACATGTCACATCCCAGACATACCTGTGTGCACTGTGTGTGTGTATTACATGTCACATCCCAGACATACCTGTGTGCACTGTGTGTGTATATTACATGTCACATCCCAGACATACCTGTGTGCACTGTGTGTGTATTACATGTCACATCCCAGACATACCTGTGTGCACTGTGTGTGTATTACATGTCACATCCCAGACATATCTGTGTGCACTGTGTGTCTTTATTACATGTCCCATCCCAGACATACCTGTGTGCACTGTGTGTGTATTACATGTCACATCCCAGACATACCTGTGTGCACTGTGTGTCTGTATTACATGTCCCATCCCAGACATACCTGTGTGTACTGTGTGTGTATTACATGTCACATCCCAGACATATCTGTGTGCACTGTGTGTCTTTATTACATGTCCCATCCCAGACATACCTGTGTGCACTGTGTGTGTATTACATGTCACATCCCAGACATACCTGTGTGCACTGTGTGTCTGTATTACATGTCCCATCCCAGACATACCTGTGTGTACTGTGTGTCTGTATTACATGTCACATCCCAGACATACCTGTGTGCACTGTGTGTGTATATTACATGTCACATCCCAGACATACCTGTGTGCACTGTGTGTCTGTATTACATGTCCCATCCCAGACATACCTGTGTGCACTGTGTGTGTATAATACATGTCACATCCCAGACATACCTGTGTGCACTGTGTGTCTGTATTACATGTCACATCCAGACATACCTGTGTGCACTGTGTGTCTGTATTACATGTCCCATCCCAGACATACCTGTCTGCACTGTGTGTCTGTATTACATGTCACATCCCAGACATACCTGTGTGCACTGTGTGTGTATTACATGTCACATCCCAGACATACCTGTGTGTACTGTGTGTGTATTACATGTCACATCCCAGACATACCTGTGTGCACTGTGTGTGTATTACATGTCACATCCCAGACATATCTGTGTGCACTGTGTGTCTTTATTACATGTCCCATCCCAGACATGCCAGTGTGCACTGTGTGTATATTACATGTCACATCCCAGACATACCTGTGTGCACTGTGTGTCTGTATTACATGTCACATCCCAGACATACCTGTGTGTACTGTGTGTGTATTACATGTCACATCCCAGACATATCTGTGTGCACTGTGTGTCTGTATTACATGTCACATCCCAGACATACCTGTGTGCACTGTGTGTGTGTATTACATGTCACATCCCAGACATACCTGTGTGCACTGTGTGTGTATATTACATGTCACATCCCAGACATACCTGTGTGCACTGTGTGTCTTTATTACATGTCCCATCCCAGACATACCAGTGTGCACTGTGTGTATATTACATGTCACATCCCAGACATACCTGTGTGCACTGTGTGTCTGTATTACATGTCCCATCCCAGACATACCTGTGTGCACTGTGTGTCTGTATTACATGTCCCCATCCCAGACATACCTGTGTGCACTGTGTGTGTATATTACATGTCACATCCCAGACATACCTGTGTGCACTGTGTGTCTGTATTACATGTCACATCCCAGACATACCTGTGTGCACTGTGTGTGTATTACATGTCACATCCCAGACATACCTGTGTGCACTGTGTGTCTGTATTACATGTCACATCCCAGACATACCTGTGTGCACTGTGTGTCTGTATTACATGTCACATCCCAGACATACCTGTGTGCACTGTGTGTGTGTGTGTGTATTACATGTCACATCCCAGACATACCTGTGTGTGTGTGTGTCTATTACATGTCACATCCCAGACATACCTGTGTGCACTGTGTGTGTGTGTGTGTATTACATGTCACATCCCAGACATACCTGTGTGTGTGTGTGTCTATTACATGTCACATCCCAGACATACCTGTGTGCACTGTGTCTGTATTACATGTAACATCCCAGACATACCTGTGTGCACTGTGTGTCTGTATTACAGGTCACATCCCAGACATACCTGTGTGCACTGTGTGTCTGTATTACATGTCCCATCCCAGACATAACTGTGTGCACTGTGTGTGTGTATTACATGTCACATCCCAGACATATCTGTGTGCACTGTGTGTGTGTATTACATGTCACATCCCAGACATACCTGTGTGCACGGTGTATTACATGTCACATCCCAGACATACAGTACAGACCAAAAGTTTGGACACACCTTCTCATTCAAAGAGTTTTCTCTATTTTCATGACTATGAAAATTGTAGATTCACACTGAAGGCATCAAAACTATGAATTAACACAAGCTTTCAAATGATACCAGAATCACTTTTTATATCCAGCATATCAGAAGATATAGCTGTTAGAAATCGAGACAGGAGAGAAAGCTGTTTTAGTTTCACTTTCAGCCGGGCACTTGGGAGCTGTTTTCCTGCAGAATAAAAGTGCTTTTCCTGGACATGTAATACAGACACACAGTGCACACAGGTATGTCTGGGATGTGACATGTAATACACACACACACAGTGCACATAGGTATGTCTGGGATGTGTCTGCAATCTTCTGTGGGGCACTGGTGTTAGTTATATAGGTGAAAATGAGGTGAAAGACTCCCTTTAATGTGACTGTTAGGAGGTTAAAGGGGTCGTCTCACCTCAGACATGGATGATATATCGCTAGGATGTGCAATCAATTTCAGATAGGGGCATCTCCAGAACAACTCCCCAAAGTGAAGGAGAGCTCACGCCACGCATGCATGGCCACCTCTCTATTCACCACCATGGGACTACCAGCGCTCAGCTATTCTTATAAGTCCCATGGCGGTGAACGGAGAGTAGCCATGCATATGCGGTGTGCACTCTCCTTCACTTTGGGAGCCCCATTCAGGAGATGCCTCTATCTGGCATTGATTGCACATCATAGCATTATACCACCCATGTCTGAGGTGAGTCAACCACTTTAAGTCATGCCTTCAAAACTACAACCTTTAAACCTGGCCAGTATCTATTTGCTGGGAAAGGTGACAACCCTAATTCCTCCCTTTTTATTTTTTTTAATTTCTCAGTACATATTATGGAACATCCCTAACAGGTGGATAGCATAGAGTTACAGATCTACCAAAGAAGTAGTGCTACATGTAAAAGTGCTTGCATTTCCTAACACAGGCTGTGATTCATTTAACCCTGCGCCATATATATTAGATATAGCGCCTCAGCATCCACCGTATTTACATCCTGCATCCTCTGCGCCCTAGGCGGAAGTCCCTCACACGCATGTGCGGTAGGCGCTGTGCAGAACGATGATTCGAACTGCGCTAAAGCAGCCTGGCCATGTGTCTGACTTCTGGGATCGACACATAATGTCTGGCCAGCACTCCCCCTTATGATGGTGCTGTGAAACCCGATCCACATGGTTGTGCCTGTGTGCCCCGCCGCTGACTCACACTGCAGGCAGCGCCGCTCCTCTGCTGACCTCCATCCCTCAGCATGGAAGATGGAGAAGCCTCTCAGCCGTCACTGGGTCATCCACCTGCAGCACACAGCGCCCGACTCTGCGATCTGCTGGCCCGCCTGCCCGGGAAGATCTTTACCTGGTATCTACCTGTAGTCCTGCCATACTGAGTGCACAGGCTATACATTGTACTGTGCATGTGTTACCATAGGTGTATATAGTATCCCACCTGTGTACTCACAGTGTGCAGCACTATCTGTATCTATAGTTTACTATTTATATGTATGTATAGTGTATTTGGCTTATTGTTGCTATATGTTGTTCTGTTTTCATTTTTCTGGAACTGTATCATTCATTGCTATATGTTCTGAACACCTGACAATCATCTCCTTCTGTCCCCGCTGGACATTTGCTCCTGGCACCCAGCATCTTATTTTTCTGTTGATGTCCACGGCGTTTCCTTTTTGCCGGGCTACTGAGATCAGACTCCGAAAGTTTATAGTAACTTGTCCACCCCTGGTGTAATGAGTGGTCCTGCACAGGTGGTAGGGGGTCCTGTAGTCTGACCATGCTTAGCTTTTCTTCTGCATTTTTAGTGGCTTTTTTTATTGTTTGCGATAATATTGGTAATATGAGACATAATTTTTTTTTTTGGTCCTTTAGATATATTTTGTTTCATGGTTAATTTTAATAAAAAGCAGCATGCTGAAGATCTAGGACTGGGTTCACATTGCTGTTTAGATTAATTTTCTTCTGATTTGTCAGAAGAAAAGAATAAGAAAAAAAAATGGATCCTGAGTTTTAAGCATCTATTATGCACATTTTGCTTCCGTTTTAGGCATTTCCATCTGAGATCCTGCATGCAGGACTTTTTTCTATTTTTTTTTCCCCATCTTAAATACTGGATCTCAGACAGAAATTTCTAAAACAGATGCCAAATGTGCATAACTGCGTGTAACGAATGCTTAAAATACAGTAACTGCTTTTTTTTTCTTCTGACTAGACTTGCGCGAGGTGAGCTTCAGATCATAAATCCATAAGTTGATTTGTTCAGAAACTTTGGTTTTAATGCTGTTTCCGTACAGCATTAGGGCTCATGCACGCCAACGGTTTTTCTTTCTGTGTCCGTTTAGGATGTTTTGAGGACCGTATGCGGAACCATTCATTTCAATGGGTCCGCAAAATAAAAACGGATGTGCATTCAGTTTACATATGTCTGTTCTGCAAAAAATTACAAGATGTCCTATTATTGTTGTTCGCATTACGGACAAGGATAGGACTGTTCTATTAGGGGCCAGCTGTTCCGTTCCGCAAAATATGGAATGCACACAGACGTCATCTGTATTTTTTGCTGATCCGTGTTTTGCTGGACACAAAAAACATGCGGTCATGTGCATGAGCCCTAAAGGTCGTGAAAGAGGAATTCTTATATATTAATTGGTTACTTGACAAGGACTTTTCTAAAACCATCCATTAAGGAAAGTCACATTTTTGCGAAAGTAGAAAGCCGATATTCAATTTTTAAATGTAAAAAAAATGAAACATCACTAAAAACTAGCAAAAAATGAAAAGTAATAGAATAACTGTTCTTACCATGCACTCAGGTTCCAAAATGTATTGTATTCTCCTCGGCCGAAGTGGCGCAAGACTTTGCTGAATGACTTCGGTATTCCTTTCTATGTCTTTAAAAACATTTTAAAATAGGAATCTGAAGTGGACGTCAGTGGCGAGGTACCCGCCAGTACCAAAGCTGACTTCGGATTACTATTTTAAAATGTTTTTCAATACGCACATAGGAATACCAGAGTAATTTACCAAAAGTCTTGCGCTGCCTCAGCTGACATAAAATCTATGATCCGAAGCTTGATTCGCTCAAGCCTACTTTTGATGGATCAAAAGAACGGAAAAAAGGCGGTTATGTGAACCCAGTCTCAGTCTAACCTGCTAACTTTGCAAATTACACACTTTTTTTTTTTTTTTTTTTTTTTTTTTTTTTTTTTGCTTTTACGTGTATTCTCATGCGGAAAACCTCTGCAGCATAACACAGTACCAGCAAAGTGTATGAAATCAGACAAATCTCATTTACACTTTTTTGTGTGGAAACTGACCCACTGTACAGATTTTCAAAATTTATGTGAATCACGTCAACATTTAGCAGTTTTGGCTTCTGCAGCATCTGTGTATCACAATACATTCCAGACCGCAGTATGCCGCACACAGTCAGACGATCTCTCTGGTGGTTCATTTTCTGGAGAGATCCTCTAAGCTCAATTCTGATCAATCAAAATTAAAGGGGTTTCCCAAGATTTTCATATGTATGTTCTATCCTTGGGTCAGTCCCATTCAAGTGCACAGCTGCTGTCAAATGGACGGCGATGTGAGGAGCTCCAGTGAACATTGCAGCTTTCTCGATAGCTGATTGGAAGGTGTGTCGGGAGTTTGGACATCTGCCGATCTGAATATTGATGACCCATCCTGAGGAAAGTCCAATAATATATGGAAAAAACTCTTTAAAGGGCATCTGTCAGCAGTTTTGTACCTATGACACTGGCTGACCTGTTACATGTGCACTTGTCAGCTGAAGGCATCTGTATTGGTCCCATGTTCATATGTGTCCATATTACTGAGAAATAGGATGTCCTAATATATGTAAATGAGGGGGCGTTACCATTACACCTAGGGGATCCGCTCTCTCTGAAATTGCTGCAGCCTCTGCATTTTTGATTGACAGGGCCAAAAACGTCATCACACCTAGCCCTGTCAAGCAAAGTGCAGAGAGAGCTGAGCCCCAAGGTGTAATGGTAACGCCCCCGTTTCTCTGAGAGGCTCATTTTTATATAATAAAACATCATTTTTTCTCAGTAATGTTCTCACATATGAACATGGGACCAACACAGATGCCTTCAGCTGCCAAGTGCACATGTAACAGGTCAGCTGGTGTCATAGGTACAAAACTTCTGACAGATGCCCTCTTAATCAGCTTGATCTGATCAGACATGAGCTCAGATGATCGTTCAGAAGACAAGTCAGGATTTTCTGGAGTCTGAACCATTAGAGAGTTTCATCTGAATTACCAGTGAACTGTACTCTGCAGCTTGCTATGTACTGGGATGGTTTTCAGCCAATAATACATGCATTTCAGTAGAGAGAGGCCCCGTGGTTCCCATAGACTTGATTTCCTATGTACAAGAAAGCGACAACGACCTCGGAAAAATCCCTAAAAATTGGATGTGGTCTGACTTTTTTTTTTTTTTTTTGCAACATTCTTACGGTTCCCCCCCCAAAACTATGAGTCTGTCAATAACTTCACTTTGTTCTGTGGCCGCAGACTGTTATAATTCATTTTTTTTTTTTCCTGTTCGGAAATACAAAGGATAGGCTCCTGTGCTGTGTACGTCCTGCACCGACAGCACCTGTGGAGCTCCGGATTTTTTTCCATTGATCGGCCTGAAACAGGAAATCCTTTTATTCTTTATGTAGTTTATGGGTGGCTTCAGCTCTGTCTGTGTACTGAGCAATGAAAGCGTTTACTGTAATATTTTATTCCTTTATATGTGCAGTCGGCTGGAATTCCTCTCCTGCCGCTGGTTTCTGTTCATACGCGCGGCTTTATGTGGTTATGTCTTCCAGCAGATGTTGGATTAGCTGCCCTTGTGCTGTATTATAACTACATGAGGGGACCTAATCTTTGAGGAGCTGTCACCTCTCCTGACATGTTTTAGCAACCACTAGCATTCCCCATGTAATAAGCGTTCACGCACACGATCGCCCTCAGTCTGGGAAACGCGGCTCGTGTATCGGCTGCATCTCCCAGACATGAGCTCCTTTGACCTGTACTCACTTCATCGTAGTAATTTATGATGCAGTGAGTTCCTATCTGGCCATGAATCTATTGGCCTGTACTCGCATAATGATAAGTACAGTACAGTGGACCTGTGGTCAGATAGGAAGGTTCAGATTAGATGAGCCCCCAACTGTCTGAGAGATGCAGCCAACGCACAGGCAGTGTTTCCCGGATCGAGCACGGTCGTGTGCATGAGCCCTAACCGTTCTGGAGCATCTTTCCTTATGAGCATGCTTTGTGTTGTTTCTCTATTATTCTTACAATAAATGATGATTGAATTGCTAGCAGTTTGCAATACAGGTCCAGATGGGTGTTACCAGTTAAGGGTGTGTCCCTGCACAATCTGACATTATTCAATCAGTGCTGCCAGTGTCACTGTGCAGAGACACAACCCAACTGGTAACGCCCATCTGGACCTTCTAGCAATTCATTCAGAACTCTTAGTAGGAATAATAGGGGAACAATACAACACAGACTCATAAGAATAGATGCTCCATGCTTACATGTAGTAGGCAAGTATTTAGGAAAACACGCCATGAGGGATGGCAGCCAAGTCCTCTGTAAATATGCAAAAAATGTATAGGACACGTGCCCCTCTGACAGTAGGCTTATACGTAGTATCAGAACACTGCTGTGTTATTCGTGCTGGTTTCTTAGAGGGTCTCTGTCACCAGTTTGTGATGCCCTCAGATTCTACTTTGTTCCTGGCTAGTACATTGCTCCACATCCCCCCAGTTCCATGTTGGCTCATTCAGTACTTCTCTTACATTCAGGTATGTCTTGAAGACGGTCATCCTGGGTCAGTTGCTGTCTTTGTTCATCTGTGGGACGGCAGTGACGAGTCAGTACCTTGCGGAGGAGTATAAGGTGGACACGCCGATGTTCCAGAGCTTCATCAATTACTGCCTGCTCTTCCTGGTTTACACCGTCTGGTTGGCGTTCCGATCAGGTATGCCGGCCATTTATCTTCTGCTTTAGGATTCTCCTGTTATCTTATATTTTGAAGAAACGGCCTTTCCGTCCAGAAAAGATGTATCCCGGAACAGCAATATTACTGCTCGTATTTATATTTTAAAGGGTTTGTGTCAAGAATTAAAATTACCCCCTATCTACAGATAGCGAAGTACAGCACTCTGCTGTTTCCTGCCATGCCATGGAGAATGATCATGGGACTCCCATTCTCGGGATCTGTGGGGTCCCAGTAGTCAGACCTTACTGCTCAATTACTTATCTCCTATTCTGTGAGTAGGAGATAGCTTTTATTCTTGTTACAACCTCTTTAACCCCTAAGGCCCCTTTCACACGAGCGAGTTTTCCGCGCGGATGCGCGGTGCGAACGCATTGCACCCGCACTGAATCCTGACCCATTCATTTCAATGGGGCTTTTCACATGAGCAATGTTTTTCACGCATCAGTTCGCTGCATGTGAAAATCGCAGCATGTTCTATATTCTGCGTTTTCACGCAGCCCTGGCCCATTGAAGTGAATGGGGCTGCGTGAATTACGCATTGCATCCGCACGCAAGTGTGGATGCAATGCGTGATTCACTGATGGTTGCTAAGAGATGTTGTTTGTAAACATTCAGTTTTTTATCACTCGCGTGAAAAACGCATCAAAACGCTTCGCACCCGCGCGGAAAAAACTGAACAAACGTACGCAATCGCAGTGAAAACTGACTGCGATTGCGTGCGGATTTTCTGGAACGCATCCGGACTGAATTCGTGACGCCCGTGTGAAAGAGACCTAACTGTTTTGCCAGAGTGGAGCTCCAGCAGTGGGAAAATTAGCTAACTGGAGGGGGGAGGGCTGCTTTAGATGCTGCTACCTCCTGATTGGTAGAAGCTAGAAACATGCAACTGATCTTGTTTGAAAGCTGTTATTCCAAGCTTTCAGCTTTTCAATACTAGAATGACAGCAATATGTTCAGGACAGAGAAAGATATCACTGTTAGAAATCGGGATGCTGTGAATGCAGCTGGAAATGAAAATAAAAACAGGTTTTTGCTCACGATTATTCCTGACTTGATTTATAACAGTGATTTCTCCTCTGTTGCTTGGACTTTAGCACTTTGGGATTGTATGAAAGCCTGGACTGTCAGCTTTCGCACGAGACCAGTTGCATGCTTTTAGCTGCTACCATTGAGGCAATATCACCATCTAAAGCAGCCCTCTCCCCTCCAGTTAGTTACCTTTCACACTGCCCGAGCTGGACTCAGGCAAAACAGGGGGTTAAATCAAGAGGGTACTTAAAAGAGTGTTCCCATCTGGAACATTTGTGGCATATTGATCTGGGATAAGGAATTAGTACCTGAGTGCTGTGGGTCCGACTGCTGGGGCTTTGCCCATCACTGGTTTTGTACACAACAATCTCTGGCAACCCCATAAGGGTGAATGGAGCAGCGGAAATGCATGTGTATCTGCTGTTCCGTTCAAATGGGGAGAACATGAGGCCCCATTCTAGTAATCAGAGGGAGCCCCAGAGGTTAGTCTTTTTGATAGGGCGACAACTTGTTGTCATGGAAGTCAGCAGGTTTCATGTCCTTCCATAATAGCGGAAGACGAACGACTGGCCGCACCAGATTTTAACATGCCCAATGTTTTTCCTCACGAGCTAGGCCGCTCTCTGCATACAGGCCTCATTCACATCTCTATCAAGCAGATTCGGTGCAAATGCCGGCTGTCGATCATACAAAAAATGTTGCATGCAATGATTTCTGTCTGGCCAGAACCCCTAATTTATGCCGTGCAGCGGCCGGATCACCACTGGGCCTCGTTCCAGTCTTCTGGCTGTGAACTAGAGAATCCAGCAATGCCGGATCTGCTTGACGGAAATGTGAACAAGGCTTAACTTTTGTCGCGGTAGAACTGCGGGATAGGGGGAGCAGGGGGTCCCGGTGAGATTTTTTAAAAATTACAGAAAATTTGCTGTATAAAATAAAATAGAAATTATACAAGAAAATGATAATTTATGATCTATAATATTTCACACATGAATGAATCCAGTGTATCCGAGCAGGTCTGGTGTCCGGTCTGAACCTTGAGTTCCCCGTTACTTGATTCTTAACTGTCGGCCTCTCGGAGGCTCTGACGTCTTGAGAAGAGTGCACCCTTATCAAAGCCCTGTGTTCCAAAACAAGAGCCGCCCGGATGTACAGAGCGCTCCGGCTGACCGAAGCAAAAAATAAAACAACTGGAGAGGTCTGACTGGCGTTGTCTTCCTTCTGACAGGGGAGAACGGGCTGCTACATATTCTGAGGAAGAAGTGGTGGAAGTACCTACTCCTGGGTATCGTGGATGTTGAAGCAAATTACTCAATCGTCAAAGCCTATCAGTTCACAACCATCACTAGTGTCCAGGTAGGAAGACATGGCCGTGTAATTTCTCTAAGCTAAATTGGGCACTGACATTCCTACTGTGGAGGCAGACCTGCTGTGGGGCCCGGAGAGGCGCTAAACTCTTCTATTCCTGACATAAATTCACATCATTTTCTGGCAGCTGCCACACGAGTGGGGAAACGGAGATTTTTACAGTGGTAACTTCATAAATCCTTATTCATGATGCCCCCTCTAGTGGTGGCTCCAGGCAACCAGTTTTAGTGTACTGAAAGGAATCAGAGGATTTAGAGCAGTATGGAGGGATTTTTCAGTGTACTGATGCCAGTTGCCTATACATGGAGCAATACGGTGTTCAGACTGAGCGCCGGGAGGTGTTACAATGCAGTGCTCTAAGGATTCGGCCCTGCCTCCTGGTGTTCCAACTTGCTCATTTGCATATAAATAAAAATGCAGATATCTCTGCAGCTGTTTAGTATACAGACAAAAGAAAGGTATTATTTTAATCAGCATGATGAGGCCTACCAGGCAGTCTAGGGTTGATCATGCTAACAGAGCCTCTTTAACACTCAGTTATCAGTGTATTCATATTATTTAAAGGGAGTCTGTCACCTGTTTTTCACCAATATAACTAAGAGCACTGCCCGACAGAAGATTGCAGACACATCCCAGACATACCTGTGTGCACTGTGTGTGTATTACATGTCCAGGAAAAGCACTTTTATTCTGCAGGAAAACAGCTCCCAAGTGCCCAGCTCTGCTGCTGCAAGTGCCCAAAGCAAACCAGACTAAAGAGGGGAGGCTTGCTTTAGCTGCTCATATCTTATGATTGGTACCAGCTAGGGTCTGACCTTGTTTGAAAGCTGGCATTCCAACCTTTCAAACAATACCAGAATCACAGAATTATATCCACTATATCACTATATAAAGATATAGCTGTTAGAACTCGAGTCAGGACAGAGCTGTTTTTACTTTCACTTTCAGCTGGGCACTTGGGAGCTGTTTTCCTGCAGAATAAAAGTGCTTTTCCTGGACATGTAATACACACACACAGTGCACACATATATGTCTGGGATGTGTATGCAATCTTCTATGGGGCACTGCTGTTAGTTATATAGGTGAAAATGAGGAGACAAACTCCCTTTAAGAGGAATATCAGAGAAATGACTCTACAATGCAATTATTTAAAGGGGTTCTGCAGTTCTGTAAAACTGATGATCTATCCTCTGATCGGCAGCAGTCCGACACCCGGACCTCCCTCGATCAGCTGTTTGAGAAGGCAGCGGCGCTGTAGGAGCGCCGCGGCCTTCTCTGTGTTTACCGCAGGCCCAGTGACGTCACGACTAGTATCACTGGCCTGAGCGGGGCTAAGCTTTTTTCATGGAGAATGGAGCTTAGCCCCGCCCAGGCCAGTGATACTAGTCGTGACGTCACTGGGCTGCGGTAAACACAGAGAAGGCCGCGGCGCTCCTACAGCGCCGCTGCCTTCTCAAACAGCTGATCGAGGAGGTCCCGGGTGTCGGACTGCCGCCGATCAGATGCTGATGATCTATCCAGAGGATAGATCATCAGTTTTACAGAACTGCAGAACTCCTTTAATGCAACACACCAAATCGGAAGAGCTGACAGATCCTAGGGTTTCTCCTACAAAAGCATTTATCACCTGTGCTCAGTAGTACATGGACTTTTCGCGATCCGAAGCGGAGGACCTACAGGCACATTATCGCCATTTGGACAGGGCCTTTACAAACCCCTGTTCTTGGGATCGCTGGGGGGGGGTCTGGCCTTCATCGTTCTGACGTTTATCACCTATGGTTAGAGGATTAAATGCTGTTCTTGGAACAACCCCTTTACCTGAGAATGTGACCACATAATATCTCCCATATTTCTTGATCTGATTCGAGTCTGTCGTTCAGACCTTTTCTCTCCTTATCTTCCTTCCAGCTTCTGGACTGCGTTGGAATCCCGGTTCTGATGGCTCTATCTTGGTTTATTCTTCATTCGCGATACAGGGTGATCCATTATGTTGCTGTTGTGGTCTGTCTGTTGGGTGTCGGGACCATGGTTGGTGCAGATGTGCTTTCCGGAAGAGAAGAAGGAAACGGTTCGCTGACTGATAATACCTTGGTTCTTTTTGGCTTTTAGTGTCTATGAATCAGTAGGGCATGCTAGAAGCTTACTGGGAAGGACTTTGTCATCTTCAGCCCCAGAAATTCAATTGGGGTCCGACACCTGGGACCCCGCTGATCAGCTGTTTGAAATGGCTGCTACGCTTTTCTAAGTTTTCCCTAGGTCTGTGATGCCCAACCTATGGCCCTCCAGCTGTTGCAAAACTACAACTCCCACCGTACCCTGCTATAGGCTGCTAGCTGTAGGTTGTCCAGTCATGCTGGGAATTGTAGTCTTACAACAGCTGGAGGGGCACAGGTTGGGCATCACTGCCTTAGGCCATATGATGTCCTGATCTTGGGTTATGTGGCCTAAGAGCAGCTCCGTCCCATTCGAGTGAATGAAGCCGAGCTGCAATACCAAGTACAGCCGCTATACAGTGTACAGCGCTGTGTGGAGTCAGCGGTATTTCCCAGAGTGCACCAGTCCCGGGTGTCGGACCGCCACTGATGACTTCTCCTGAGGACAAGGGACGAGCGAATTTGTGTTTTCAAGTTTGGTGTACAAGGTTCTGGTTCTCTTAAGAATTCCCTTATGGATTCCACTACCACGGACCTTAACTTATAGTCCGTGGTAGCAGAATCCATAACTGAATTCTTAGATAACTTGAACCTTGTACACCGAACTTGAAACACAAGTTCACACATCCCTACTGAGGACAGGTCATCGGTATAAAAAAAAATAAAATGATGAAATGAACAGCTCTCCTAGTAAAAAAAAAAAAAAAATCTTTATGGTGGGTGCACGCCTCCTGGAGTTTCAGTCTCCCAAAATCACTGAATAATCCAAAAAAAAAAGTTGGGAAAACCCCTTTTAACATGTCATGCAGTTTTAAAATAACCAACAAAATCACTAAAAAATATAAATAAAACGCCTCCCTACTCGCGTGCGGCAGACAGTGCTTGGAGCAGATATTTTATATATTTATCCTCTGGAATTAAATAAAGGTACCCATTTAATGACTGCATGCAGAGATCTTGAAAATGATGAGAAATTAATGTGCAAAATATCAGAAAATTGCAGAATTTGCCATTATACAGTTAAAAAATTTTATGCACTGAAACTGGAAAACCCCACAAAATGCTCTTAAAGAGAACCTGTCACTGCTCCTGACATTCCTGTATTAATAGCTACATGCATTCCCCATGTAATAACACTTCTGGAACATCTATTCTTATGTCTCTATGTTGTGTCATTCCTTTATTATTTCTACTAGAAGTTATGAATGAACTGCTAGCAGTCTGCAGTAAGGGTACAGAGGGGAGGTGACCATTTGGGAGGGGTGTCCCTGCACAGACTGAAAATGGCAGCACTGGATAGTGATACTGTGCAGGTACACCCCTCCCAACTGGTTACCTCCCCTCTGTACCCTTACTGCAGACTGCTAGAAATTCATTCATAACTTCTAGTAGAAATAATAAAGGAATGACACAACATAGAGACATAAGACTAGATGCTCCAGAATTGTTATTACATGGGGAATGCATGGAGCTATTAAAACGGGCGTGTCAGGAGAGGTGAGAGGTCCTCCTTAAAAGGGGTTTGTCCTGGAATGACCACTTATCACCTATTGGATCGGTGATAAGTGTCTGGTCAGTGCAAGTCTGACCATTAGGACTCCCACAGACTACGAGAATAGGTGCTTCCCCTGTATGATTGGAGCTGCAGCTGAGTACTCGGTTATCACCAGCAGTCCCATCGAGATTTATTAGAAGAGCACATGGTCCACCACTCAGTTCATACGAGGGGACAGAGGACCCCCATTCTCGTGATCAGACACTTATCCTTGGGGAAAGATGTGTTGTCATTCTGGGACAACCCCTTTAATATACTGTAATCCTGGGATGGCTTGTGCTATACTCATTTGATTCCTGTTCTCTTTCCAGCTACTGACATGCTGATCGGTGATGTGCTGGTGATCCTAGGTGCCTGCTTGTACGCTGTCTCCAATGTATCTGAAGAATACATAGTGAAAAACCTCACCCGTGAGGAGTTCCTGGGGATGCTGGGCCTGTTTGGCACTTTTATCAGTGGTATACAACTGTAAGAGTCTCTATAGTTATATGTGATGCTTAGTTTTACTTTTTTTTTTTTTTTATATATAAAGTGCCACAGTAAGCAAGATCCACCCGATTAAATCAGGCATACAGCCTGGTAGGGGTGATCATAGTGATAAAAACAATGACATTATTATGAATATCTGTGGCCCCATTACTGAGAAACTGCTGTTACTAACCTAATTGGAGCACCAAGGGGCCAGTCAGAGGCCTCGGCGCACCAGTTTGTTACACCCCCCTTCAACTTCAGTCCTTCCCCTTGATTGACAGTGGTAGACATGTGTTCTTGTGACTGCTCTCTCGCTCTCAGCGCTTTATCAGTGTATGTCCTGCTGCACTGAGCAAGCACTGAGGAGATTATGTGCGGCACAGATGACATGTCTCAGCGCTTGCTCAGTGCAACAGGAGGTACCCTGATCAAGCACTCATGCCAGGCACAACAAGACATGGCAATACCCAATTTAGCGCAATCTAGGTGAATAGGAGAGGTGAAGGGTGTAACAAACTAGTGCTCAAAGGGCTTTGGCCAGCCCCTTGGTGCTCCAGTTAGGTCATTAACATATAGATATAATACCCAGCACCCCCGCCGATCAGCTGTATAAAGGGAAGGTGCGCATGTGCCGTCTCCCGTCTCTTCCTGTTCGTTGCTGCTATGTCTGTGGCGAGCAGGAAGAGGGAAGGGAGGCGGCATGTACACACTGCACGCACCTTCCCTTCATACAGCTGATCGGTGGGTGTGCCAGGTGCTGGACCACCGCCAATCTGATATTGATGACCTATTCTGAGGATAGATCATAAATATTAAAAGCCCGGAGAACCCCTTTAATTGGTGACTACTTGCTCATCGTTATAAACTGTAAGCTTGTATTAAAAGTTCTCCCAGTTTCAGTGTGCTGCCTGCATATGTCTGACGTCTTTTCCCTTCTCTTCTGAAGGATGGTTGTAGAATACCATGCTATTGGCAGCATTAAGTGGGACTGGAAAATAGGTAAGTGCTGTACTCTCTGCCTCATCCAACCTTCATGTTTAGTTCAAAGCATTATGGGCGCCGCTTACTTAGAGTGTGAAAAGGGTAACTTATTCCTAATAGTAATCAAAGACTCTTCTGACCTGGACAACCCCCTACTCCGAGGGTACTGCCTCACATCATGTGGCACCACAGCACTGTATCGACCTACAGCCAGTTTTCCGATCAATCGGTTGTTAAAGGGTTTGGCCAGTTTATACATACATTTGTAAAAAATGTATTCATAACCTTGTATTCTACCTCCGCTATGAAGGTGAAGCCCCTCTTCTGCCCCACATTTGCGATGTTAAAGGGGTTGTCCCATGAAAAATATTCTACAGTTTTCAAACCAGCCTCTGGGCCTGAATACTTTTGTAAATACAAGTAATTAAAAATGTAGCATAGACATTGAGTTATTTAATAAAATGTATCTGTATAGCACCACCTGCTGTTTGTTCTTTTCCTGTTTTTGTCCGTCTCACTGAGATGCACATGCTCGGTTTTGTCCTTCTATTGCCTCCTGAGCTGTGATGGGGAGAGCTGAGACACGCCTCCTGAACTGTGATAGGAGGAGCAGAGACACGCCTCCTGAGCTGTGATAGGAGGAGCTGAGACACACCCCTTGAGCTGTCAGGTCGATATAAATCTAGCAGAACAATGAATGAGGAGATCTCTGGGTCCGTGTGAGGTACAGGGCTGGTTCTAGCTTTGTTAGACAGAGATTGTCATGTACTATATAATGTCTGATTTTCATTTTTCACATTAGTCATGGGAGAACCCCTTTAACAAAGAAAGCTGCCATCCCAAACATCTATAGGTTGCACCTGACTTATTCGCCCTGTTCCTGACTTTCTTCACTACGGCGCATGCGCTAAAGGTAACTGGATGAGTCCAGTGCTGTCATAAATCCAGGGGTTTCTGCTGCCTGTATCTGCGCAGGGGCTGAATGCGTCCAGTTACCGTTCTGCGCCATAGTGGAGGGAGCCAGGAACAGGCTGAGGGAACGATTCACATGAATGACACCATCTTGTGTCCTGTGGGCATGGAAGAGGTCGGCTTTTGCTGTTAATGTCACAGTGCACATACAAACAGGCCAAACGTTGGTACATTGTTCCTGACAATTTATTCTGTATTTGGCCGTCCTGATCATCAGGGGAGATAAGCGATTCCACTGCATTCTGGCAGCTGCTTATTCCACCCCCTCCCTAAATATTGAGCTGCTCCAAGTGTGTATATTTATGGGGCCTCAGTAGTCAGACGAAGGTTCCACATCTGTGGCAGCATGTGGGTACATCAGACAAAGCGTTAGCATCGCGTGCACCAATCCTGTGTGCTGGCCGTCTGCACTACAATAACTGAATGTAGTCTTGCTTTTTAATCAGATATGGACTCATGCAGCCATTAGTGTATGAGTGGTGATTGCAGAAAAGCCCTCTTTTTAGGAGGATTGACTCTTTCGGAAATGCTTTTCCTAAAAAGTCGTTCCTGTTGTTGCATGTGAATCCAGAACTCAGACACGTGGCCCATCAAGCAAGCATGTGGTTGTGTCTCACTTAGTTGTGTATAGGGACTATCTATAGTCCTCTATAAAGGTTTTTAGTTTTTATATGAAGTCCTAACGTCTTTGTATTTGCTTGTGTTACAGGACTGCTGTTTGCTGCTTTTGCTCTTTGCATGTTCGGACTGTACAATGTGATGCCCCTTGTGATAAGAGTCACCAGTGCCACCTCAGTGAACCTGGGCATCCTGACTGCCGACCTCTACAGCCTCTTCTTTGGCCTCTTCTTATTTGGATACAAAGTAAGAACAGTCTGATGGTATTTTATGTTAGTGTCATGCTTGAAAACCTTTCCTGTCCTCCCGCTGAAACTTAATATTTTGTGATCTTAGGCAGTGCTATAAGATCTATTCACAAGGCATGTGTACAGCTTGCCAGCTGTAAGGTGGAGGTGGCCATAGACTTTTATACCCTCGTACACATTAGTGCAGGGTCCAGCTGCTGTGAGACTACAACTCCCAGCATGCACACTTGCTTGGCTGTGCCTATAACTCCCGTACAAGTGAAAACATGATCCCTGCATTACAATATTGTTTGATCTCCCGTCGTTGAATTCCATTGTCCGGTCCTTTTGTTCTCCTGGAAGATAAGCCTGGAAGTTCTGCAAACTGCTTTATCCTCTCTCCCCAATGAAAACACATAGATGCGCTGCCATGCTGAGTTGGCATGTGTGTCGGAGGAGACAGCCGTGAGCTTACAGAGCGTTAAGCCAACAGCTATTGATAGTGTATGGGGCACCTAGACAGCTGATCCTCCTGCCCGCCCCAGGACACGCTTGCCTCAGATGACCACGTACAGACCAAAAGTTTGGACACACCTTCTCATTCAAAGAGTTTTTTGTATTTTCATGACTATGAAAATTGTAGATTCACACTGAAGGCATCAAAACTATGAATTAACACATGTGGAATTATATACTTAACAAAAAAGTGTGAAACAACTGAAAATATGTCTTATATTCTAGGTTCTTCAAAGTAGCCACCTTTGCTTTGATTACTGCTTTGCACACTCTTGGCATTCTCTTGATGAGCTTCAAGAGGTAGTCACCTGAAATGGTTTTCACTTCACAGGTGTGCCCTGTCAGGTTTAATAAGTGGGATTTCTTGCCTTATAAATGGGGTTGGGACCATGAGTTGTGTTGAGCAGAAGTCAGGTGGATACACAGCTGATAGTCCTACTGAATAGACTGTTAGAATTTGTATTATGGCAAGAAAAAAGCAGCGAAGTAAAGAAAAACGAGTGGCCATCATTACTTTAAGAAATGAAGGTCAGTCAGTCCGAAAAATTGGGAAAACTTTGAAAGTGTCCCCAAGTGCAGTTGCAAAAACCATCAAGCGCTACAAAGAAACTGGCTCACCTGAGGACCGCCCCAGGAAAGGAAGACCAAGAGTCATCTCTGCTGAGGAGGATAAGTTCATCCGAGTCACCAGCCTCAGAAATCGCAGGTTAACAGCAGCTCAGATTAGAGACCAGGTCAATGCCACACAGAGTTCTAGCAGCAGACACATCTCTACAACAACTGTTAAGAGGAGACTGTGTGCAGCAGGCCTTCATGGTAAAATAGCTGCTAGGAAACCACTGCTAAGGACAGGCAACAAGCAGAAGAGACTTGTTTGGGCTAAAGAACACAAGGAATGGACATTAGACCAGTGGAAATCTGTGCTTTGGTCTGATGAGTCCAAATTTGAGATCTTTGGTTCCAACCACCGTGTCTTTGTGTGATGCAGAAAAGGTGAACGGATGGACTCTGCATGCCTGGTTCCCACCGTGAAGCATGGAGGAGGAGGTGTGATGGTGTGGGGGTGCTTTGCTGGTGACACTGTTGGGATTTATTCAAAATTGAAGGCATACTGAACCAGCATGGCTACCACAGCATCTTGCAGCGGCATGCTATTCCATCCGGTTTGCATTTATTTGGACCATCATTTATTTATCAACAGGACAATGACCCCGAACACACCTCCAGACTGTGTAAGGGCTATTTGACCAAGAAGGAGAGTTATGGGGTGCTACGCCAGATGACCTGGCCTCCACAGTCACCAGACCTGAACCCAATCGAGATGGTTTGGGGTGAGCTGGACCGCAGAGTGAAGGGAAAAGGGCCAACAAGTGCTAAGCATCTCTGGGAACTCCTTCAAGACTGTTGGAATACCATTTCAGGTGACTACCTCTTGAAGCCCAACAAGAGAATGCCAAGAGTGTGCAAAGCAGTAATCAAAGCAAAAGGTGGCTACTTTGAAGAACCTAGAATATAAGACATATTTTCAGTTGTTTCACACTTTTTTGTTAAGTATATAATTCCACATGTGTTAATTCATAGTTTTGATGCCTTCAGTGTGAATCTACAATTTTCATAGTCCTGAAAATACAGAAAACTCTTTGAATGAGAAGGTGTGTCCAAACTTTTGGTCTGTACTGTATGTTCAACAGTTACAGGGGAGTAAGCTGCTGACGGACGTTTTTGATGGTGACACACATCCCTTGAACAAGAGCATTGGGCATCTTGAAATTCACGACAACTCAATACACGTTAGATGGTCAGCCGGTCCTGCTGAAATTCATGGGTTCCAAGACGCTCGATATTCGTGCCATCAAGACAATAGATTATCAGTCTAATACCTGAGGACTAGCAGACCCTTCGTGACAGGAATCTACCCAGGGGCAGCAGTACTATAGTGCAGAAGAAAACACCACCCCAACAGAACCAAATACCACAGTGCAGTACAAAATGCTGTTGTCTGCACCACAGTATGAAACTGTATCATCGTCCTGAGAATGGCAATATAGTTGAATTCAGGAAGACACCTGCGGCCACTGGCCAGGTGCTTTAGTACCTAATGATCCTACATTAATTAATGCTGACAGAATAAGATCTGTATGTGCCTGGCTGGAGGCCATGAGAAGGTCTTGGGCGGCCCCGGGAATCATCCAACCGTGAAGTTTCCCTGTATGGTCATTGGCCATGGATCTACCTAAAATTGATTATTTCTGAGCAGCCTTTTGTGTATTTCTTATAGATAAGTTGTGCTGGATGTGTCCTGTTATCTTTTATCACCTCCTTCACTGAAACAACAAAAATATTCAGATGGGCAGGTTATGCCTGCCGGTGGGGTTGTCAGGGCTGGTGACCTTTTCTTCAGTAGAACAACCTAAGAACTCCAATAGATGGAAATGTATGATAATCCAGCTTTAGATACTTCTAAAAGAGTCTGTCATTCTTGAGGACCTGCGACGTGTTACAAGGACTGCCCATTGACTTCTGGATTTTTTGTAACTTGTGTTGCGATCCTGTTCATTTCTATGGGATCACCGCTGCTCTGCAATCCTGGCAGCAACAGCTGTCCCCTGACCAGTGTAGTCCTAGCCCCAAACAGCCCATACCCATGAGTTGTTGATTGACCATAATGCGGCTGACCATAGCCAAACCTGATTCGTTACATTTTCGGCAGACGAAATGTTGCAATTGATGTTCGTATTCAATTTTTAAAAAATAATTATTGAAAATGGGCAGAATTCACCATGTCACCCGTCATCTAAATTGTGTAGGGGCAGCTTTACTTCCTAGTACGGGCAGGGCCCTCTCTCCTTCTGTACCAGTCTGTAACTTGTTTGTCCTAGAGCAATTGTCTAGACTGTGTATGTAAATCCCTTTTAACATGTACAGCGCTGTGGAATGAATGGCGCTTTAATAATAATAATAGTACCTTCCCAGATTACAGTTGATGTTGGGGGTGCGTTGGCTGGGGGTTTAGATTATGGGACACAATGGGGCAGATTTACTGTTGTGGATGTGCCATAATTCTGGCACAAGTCTTACACCACATTTCTTATAGATGTTATCCAGGAGTTTTATATTGCTGGTCTATCAGGATAGGTCATCAATATCAGATCGACGAGGGTTCGACTCTGGGCACCTCTGCCGATCATCTGTTTGAAAGAGCTCTGGTGAGCAGCTTACCATGCTCAGCGCGGTACATTGTGCAGCAGCTGTGATTAGTATTGCAGCTCAACCCCATTCACTTGAATGGGTCTGAGTTGTGTCTAGGCCACGTGACCAATGTATGAGGACATCACTGGCCTAGGAAGAGGCCTAAGTATTCACAGTGGCCATTTCAAACAACTGATCAACAGGGATCCCGAGAGTCTGCCCCTGCTTTTCTGCAGATTGGCCATTAATATCAAATTCTAAGATGACCCTTTTAAGGGTTTTACACCCTTTTCTGCCATCCTCAACAGGCTTAGCAGAAAGCGGATGTGGCTTTGAGAGAAAGGGGCCGGTGTTAAAGGGGTATTCCCATCATAGACAATGGGGGCATATTGCTACGATATGCCCCCATTGTCTGATAGGTGCGGGTCCCACCGCTTGGACCCGCACCTATATCGAGAACAGAGCGGGGATCGCTGTGCCTGGAGGACCTCGGGTTTCACGGGGTCCTGCCACCACCAGGCTCAGCTTCCCGCTGCTCCCATACAAATGAATTGGTACACACCGCGCATGCGCACCCACTGCTTCCATTCATTTCTATGGAGCCGACGGTTCGCCCTCCAAGTTTCCGGGCTCCATTCTCGATATAGGTGCGGGTCCCAGAGGTGGGACCCACACCTATCAGACACTGGGGACATATCCTAGCGGGGGCATCCCCCATTGTCTATGATGGGACAACCCCTTTAAGGTGTGGCGCCAAAATTGCGCGGGAATCTTGGCACAGAGTAGACAGTCTAAAGCTATATGCACACGGTGCGTATTACATGCAGACTTTCTTGCATAGAATCTACAGTACCAGCTAAGTAGAAAAGATTTTCTAAGTCTCATGTACACAGTGCAGAAATTTTCATGGAAATGACCTACGCTGCGGATTTTGTAATCTGCAGCATGCTAATTGCTTGTGCAGATTTCACCCTTTGCAATGCAAATTCGTGTCAGTATCCACAAGTAACACCTGGATTTTGGTGCGAAATCTGCACATAGACTAAAGGCGCACCAGATTTATCCTCCAGCATTTTTAGACTGTATAGTCTGCACTGCACTGTCTAAGAAAAACGATATTCATAAATCTGACCCCAATTCAATCACTTTTTTTTTACCCTTAAAGAGGACCTTTCACCACTCCTGACAGGCCTGTTTTAATAGCTTATGCATTCCCCATGTAATAACAATTCTGGGGCATCTATTCTTATGTCTGTATGTTGTGCCATTCCTTTATTATTTGCAATAGAAGTTATGAATGAATTGCTATTTGCCTTCAGTAAGGGAACAGAGGGGAGGTAACCAGTTGGGGGTGTGTTCCTGCACAGATTAACTCTATCCAATCAGTGCTGCCATGTTCAGACTGTGCAGGTACACACCCCCAACTGGTCACCTCCCCTCTGTACCCTTACTGCAGGCTGCTAGCAATTCATTCATAACTTCTAGTGCAAATAATAAAGGAATGGCACAACACAGAGACATAAGAATAGATGTTCCAGAATTGTTGTTACGTGGGGAATGCATGGAGCTATTAAAACAGGCATGTCAGGAGTGGTGAGAGGTCCTATTTAATAAGAAAGGATTTCCCAAAGCGTTCAACTCTTTTAAGATAAAAATGAAAGCTGTCGCAATGCTGTGTACAGTCATGGCCAAAAGTTTTGAGAATGATACAAATATTATTTTTTACAAAGTCTACTGCGTCAGTTTTTATAATGGCAATTTGCATATACTCCAGAATGTTATAAAGAGTGATCAGCTTAACAGCAATTACTTGCAAAGTCAATATTTGCCTAGAAAATGAACTTTATACCCCAAAACACATTTCAACATCATTGCAGTCCTGCCTTAAAAGGACCAGCTAACATCGTTTCAGTGATTGCTCCATTAACACATGTGTGGGTGTTGATGAGGACAGGGCTGGAGATCAATCTGTCATGATTAAGTAAGAATGACACCACTGGACACTTTAAAAGGAGGCTGGTGCTTGGCATCATTGTTTCTCTTCTGTTAACCATGGTTATCTCTAAAGAAACATGTGCAGTCATCATTGCACTGCACAAAAATGGCCTAACAGGGAAGAGTATCGCAGCTAGAAAGATTGCACGTCAGTCAACAATCTATCGCATCATCAAGAACTTCAAGGAGAGAGGTTCCATTGTTGCCAAAAAGGCTCCAGGGCGCCCAAGAAAGACCAGCAAGCGCCAGGACCGTCTTTTAAAAGTGTTTCAGCTGCGGGATCGGGCTACCAGCAGTGCAGAGCTTGCTCAGGAATGGCAGCAGGCAGGTGTGAGTGCATCTGCATGCACTGTGAGGTGGAGACTCTTGGAGCAAGGCCTGGTCTCAAGGAGGGCAGCAAAGAAGCCACTTCTCTCCAGAAAAAACATCAGGGACAGACTGATATTCTGCAAAAGGTACAGGGAGTGGACTGCTGAGGACTGGGGTAAAGTCATTTTCTCTAATGAATCCCCTTTTCGATTGTTTGGGACATCTGGAAAACAGCTTATTCGGAGAAGACGAGGTGAGCGCTACCACCAGTCTTGTCTCATGCCAACTGTAAAGCATCCTGAAACCATTCATGTGTGGGGTTGCTTCTCAGCCAAGGGAATCGGCTCTCTCACAGTCTTGCCTAAAAACACAGCCATGAATAAAGAATGGTACCAGAATGTCCTCCGAGAGGAACTTCTCCCGACCGTCCAAGAGCAGTTTGGCGATCAACAATGCCTTTTCCAGCATGATGGAGCGCCTTGCCATAAAACAAAGGTGATAACTAAATGGCTCAGGGAACAAAACATAGAGATTTTGGGTCCATGGCCTGGAAACTCCCCAGATCTTAATCCCATTGAGAACTTGTGGTCAATCATCAAGAGACGGGTGGACAAACAAAAACCTACAAATTCTGACAAAATGCAAGCATTGATTGTGCAAGAATGGACTGCTATCAGTCAGGATTTGGTCCAGAAGTTGATTGAGAGCATGCCAGGGAGAATTGCAGAGGTCCTGAAGAAGAAGGGTCAACACTGCAAATATTGACTTGCTGCATTAACTCATTCTAACTGTCAATATAAGCTTTTGTTACTCATAATATGATTGCAATTATATTTCTGTATGTGATAAAAACATCTGACAAACACACATAAAAACCAGAGGGCAGCAGATCACGTGAAAATATAATATTAGTGTCATTCTCAAAACTTTTGGCCATGACTGTATACTAAAGTTACGAGGAATGTAAAATCGTGTTGGTCGTCTTTGTCTTGCAGTTCTCTCTTCTCTACATCCTGGCGTTTGTGGTGATTATGGTGGGCTTCATCATGTACTGCAGCACAGCAACTTACCATATGGAGCCTACGCCAGCGCCGACTAGTGGAGGGATAGAGAATAGCGCCATGAAGGATGAGGAGACGCCACAGGAGCCTGCCACTCCTCTGCAGTACATGCCTGAGGATCTCATCAGAGCAGGCTTGGATTGAACACAACCACCACATTGCCTATGCCATTTTTATATGAAATGAAGAAACTACATTTTATCCAATTTTTTAAATTATTTTTAGACCTTTTCTTTTTTTATTTTTGACCAAGTTTAAAGTATCCTATAAAGATTTTTTTAGTTCTGCTTCAGGCTAGTTTTGCCCTTGCCACATTCTTAGTCCTACCAGCCAACTTTTTGCCTTGGACAGATTTTCGTGAAAAACTGCTGTGCGGACGCAGTAACACTAAACACAGAACTTGTGAAGATCTGCTTTAGTTTTCAGTGACTTAATATTTATTCATACTTTTTTAATTTTTGCACTAGAGTTTTTGGAGATAAATGCATTTTTATAAAAAATATTGCAGCAACAACCTTAACCCAGCTTGGCTATGTATGTCCATATATATGGTTAGAAATTTAGAGCAGGAGTGGTTGGTAAGAACATTTATTCTATTACTCTTCGTTATTTGCTAGTTTTTAGTAATGTTTCGGTTTTTTTTTTACATTTAAAAATTGAATATCGGCTTTCTACTTTCACAGAAATGTGACTTTTTTCTTAAAGGATTGTCAGGTTTTAGAAAAGCCCTGGTCAAGTAACCAATTGTTAAGTTAATATATGAGAATTCCTCTTTCACAACCCTTATTTAGGAGTCAGAGCAGGGAATGGCTACAGTTTTCCTCTGGAGGACCCAACATGTTCATCTTTCAGTGAGAATGGTGTAATTCTTCACTTCCCCTGTGGAGGCACTGCAGGGAAAGTTACTAATTTGCAACCTTATTCCCAAGCAGATTGATTACAGCTGATCGCCAGGGCCCTGTTGGAAGGATTGCCCATTGTTAGCTTATTTTAGGGTTGACCTTTTTATGACAAGAGGATTGTCAAATGCACTCAGATTAATACAACAGAAATTTACTTTGGCTTAAAGAGGTTTTCCAGGGGTTTATTGCCCAGAATATGACACCAATGTCAAACACGCAAGGGTCACACAGGTGGCACCCACACCTACCTCAAAATACGGGACCCTCGAGGATGCAAGCGTGGCCACCTTTCATTCATTGCTATGGAGGGCACCAGCATGGCTATAAAGTGAATGTAGAGGTGGCTGCACTTGCACGGTTTGCTCTTCATTCACTGCCATGGGAGAAATAGCCAAATGCATGCTCGCGTGGCTCTCTTTGGATCTCCCGTAGAAGTGAATGGAAAGCGCACCTCAGTTCTACAGATTTGGCTCCCACTACTGGGACCGGTACCTATCTGACTTTGACGATATATTGTAGTGATAAGTCACCAATGTGTGAGATGGTCCAACCCCTTTAATGAAAGTCTTTGTTTTTTTTTGTTTTTTTTTTTTTTTACTAAAAATGTATACTGTATATATTGAATATGACTGCATTACCCATGACTAAAGCAACTGAGCAGACTGAGAAAACACAGGGGTATTTTTGGTTCTCATTCTTATCGTGATCTTGAGCCCTATGTTAATTTTTACTGTATTTATTGAGATATTCAATGTACTGTAATTTGGTTATATCATTATCTGTACAGTTTAGGTATATGTAAAAAGAAGTAATCATTATTGGAATTTATTAGAGAATCCAATTTGCTTTGTAAAAGTATTTGAATAACTTAAAGGGAGTCTGTCACCTCCATAGCCCCTATAAAGCATTTACATAGCCCCATAGCACAAATAATGACAAATGTAACTGTACCTGGGGCGCTTTCCTCTGACTTGTAGAAGCTGTAAAAACGTACTTTAATCCATATGTAAATTAGCTGTTGGAAGTGCCCGGAGGCGGAGCTCACCGCCGTGGAGCCCGTGCTCGTCTGCTTTTTTAAATGCTCTCCCCGCCCCGTCACTGCCTCCGCCCGCCCTCCTCTTCACTTGCGTCCTCCATCTGTTCCAGGCTCTTGCTGAGCCGGCGCATGCGCACTGCATTGCCCATTGTGGGCACGGCAACGGCGTAGCCACTGCGCATGCGTCGGCTCGGGGAGAGACTGGAACAGACGGAGGATGCAAGTGAAGAGGAGGGCGGGCGGAGGCAGTGACAGGGGCGGGCGAGAGCGTTTAAAAAAGCAGACGAGCCCGGGCTCCACGGCGGTGAGCTCCGCCTCCGGGCACTTCCAACAGCTAATTTACATATGGATTAAAGTACGTTTTTACAGCTTCTACAAGTCAGAGGAAAGTGCCCCAGGTACAGTTACATTTGTCATTATTTGTGCTATGGGGCTATGTAAATGCTTTATAGGGGCTATGGAGGTGACAGAATCCCTTTTTAAAGGGGTTTTCTGAGATTTTAATATCTGATCGGTGAGGGTCTGACACCCGGGCCCCCTGCCAATCAGCTGTTTGAGAAGTCACCGGCACTCGCAGTAGCACTGCGGCCTTCTCTCAGGTTTTCCTAGGCCATGTGATGTCACGTTCATTGGTCATGTGGCCCAGGAGCAGCTTAGTCCCATAGAGATGAATGGGGCTGAGCACAATACCAAGCACAACTTAGAACATAGAAGATTGACGGCAGAAAAAGACCACCTGGTCCATCTAGTCTGCCCTTTTATTATCCTTTTATTGTTATCTTAGGATAGATACATGTTTATCCCAGGCATGTTTAAATTCAGTTACTGTGGATGTATCAACCACCTCTGCTGGAAGTTTGTTCCAAGCTTCTACTACTCTTTCAGTGAAATAATATTTTCTAATGTTGTTCTTGATTTGTCCCCCAACTAACCTCAGATTGTGCCCCCTTGTTCTTGTGTTCAGTTTCTTATTTATAACCCTTCCCTCCTGAACTTTATTCAGTCCTTTAACATATTTAAAGGTTTCAATCATGTCCCCCCTTTCTCTTCTTTCCTCCAGACTATACATATTAAGAACTCAGAGTCTTTCTTGATAAGTTCTATGCTTTAGACCTTCCACCATTTTTGTAGCTCTTCTTTGGACCCGTTCTATTTTAGCAATATCCTTTTGCAGGTGAGGTCTCCAGAATTGAACACAGTATTCCAGATGTGGTCTCACTAGAGCTCTATACAGAGGGATCACAATCTCCCTCTTTCTGCTTGTTATACCTCTAGCTATGCAGCCAAGCATACAATTTGCTTTCCCTACCGCCTGGTTGCATTTGTTACTCATTTTGAGGCTGTCAGAGATGACTACCCCCAAACCCTTCTCTTCTGAGGTCTTTGTTAGCACAGAACTGCCAATACGATACTCAGATAGAGGATTTCTTCTCCCCAAGTGCATTATCTTATACACTCCAAATACTCAGAATACACTCCATTAACAACAACCCTCTGGTATCTGTCCTTCAGCCAACTGCAGGTCCACTGAACTATCCAGGGGGTTAAGTCCAATTCTTGATAACTTATCTATCAGCTCTTTATGGGGAACCGTATCGAAAGCTTTACTGAAATCCAGGTAGGCGATATCCACAGCGCCACCTTCATCCAGCACTTTAGTTACATAGTCAAAGAAATCAATGACATTAGTCTGACATGATCGGCCCTCAGTAAAGCCATGCTGGTTTGGGTCCATCAAGTTGTTTGTTGTTAGGTGGTCAATTATCTTCTTTTTTAGAAGAGTCTCCATCATTTTTACCAGATGTCAAGCTGACTGGCCTATAGTTACTAGCTTCTTCTCTACTACCCTTCTTGTGAATGGGTACAACCTTGGCCACAACTGTTATACAATGTATGGCGCTGTACTTGGTAAGCACGAAGAAGCCATGACGCCCACATGAGTGCCAGTGCCTTCTAAAACAGCTGATCGACGGGGATCCTGGCTGTAGGACCCCCACCAATCAGATACTGATGGCCATTCCAGAGGCGTAAGTCATCAGTATTAAAATCTCGGAAAACCCTTTTAAACTTTGTGTTGTTTTGTAGAGAAGTTGTCATAAAATTTGAATGTGTTCTATAACCTATCGGCTTCCAATGAGAGGTGCCTTATGTCTAGAGATTCTACAGCTGATTGAAGGGTATGTAGACTTTTGCAACCATTGTTATTGCACTAGTGCATCTAAAACAAAACAAAATAACATTGGTGTAAATAGACTTACTAGTCTCCATGGTTACAGACTACAAATATGCTCTGTGTAGTTTGATCCTGTAGTCCCATTTTACTCTTTCATCTGCCCTCTTTTCTTGAGAACTTGCGCAAAGTAAGATCGGAGACAGAAGGAGTGGACCAACACATGACTGCAGGATGAGACCACATGGGGCAGACTTGTAAAGTGTAACTAATTAGATCTTTATAGGTGACAGGACAGTTTGATCAGACTGTTATAGATGCGTTGTGTAATAAAAATTTACAAAAGTGGACAGATCCTTTAAAGAGGGGTATAAACTTGGTTATTTGACTTAATATAGTCTTTTGAAGAACCTGTGCTCACCAGCCTTTGAACACTGTGCAATTCAGCAGTCAAAACTCACAGGCTGGAGAGCAACGTTTTAAATTCTACGCATGTTATATTTTTACTTGCAAATCCTTGTCTATTTGATGTTGCTTGCTCTCACTTCCCCAGGAAATCTCCAAGTCCTTGGTACCAGGTGCCAGAACAACTGCAATGGCAAGAAGACTTTTTTTTTTTTTTTTAAACCTTATGTGAGCTACATTCCTTTCTGCTCAACAGGTTTTGAAAATATTGTGCTGAAAAGCATCTCCATCCTCTATCGCAATAGAAAAAAATTTAAAATTATGATTTTGTATTTAAAATCCTTAAAAGCAATAATCAATATAAAGGATCCACCAATATATCCTATGGCCGGATGTACAGGTTAGTGTTGAGCCAAGCGAGCTTCGGATGCTTCATCCAAAGTCGCTTCATTCAAAACTTCGGAATAATACTGTACGGAGATTTGTCTCTGTACAGTATTTAGAATGTATAAGCTCTGATGAGCCAAAGTTAGATATTCCCGAAGTCGCGCATGACTTCGTTGAATAACTTCGGTAGTTGATTTTTAAAATGGAAAACCACTTTAAAACTTCGAACCGAACTCTGCTTCGGTTCCGAGGTACTAGTCCGAAACGAATTCGGAGCCCATACTTTTTAATACTGTATAGAGACGAATCTCCCTACAATAGTATTCCAAAGTTTTGAAGGAAGTGACTTTGCATGAAGCATCCAAAGCTCGCTTGGCTCAACACTAGTACAGACACGTCATAACGTACCATTCATAATCATCCTGAAGTGCTGCAGTATCGCAACCAACGGTACAAAGAATATGTATGACATTGGTCAAATCAGGCAGGAATTTAATATGAGCAATGACTTATATATTGGAAGTATAGAAATAAACATGTATATCATACCCGTGATACATATCTCGGCAACGAGAAAATGTTTATAGTTCCCATTCATAATCAGATAAGCCCGTCACTTCTAGGGTCAGATCCCACTTGCTGTGCTAGTAACAATATATACTAAACGGGGAAGCTATCGGTAATTAAGGATTAAGTCACATAGGCTATTTGAATGACACACTTGAAACCTCACTTTCTGCAGGCAATATTTGTCCTATGCTGTCAATTTATGATGGGAAAAACTTCCCATAAATGAAATGCATGTAGCTTCCTGTCAGATGAAGGGATACATGTCCAGTCACCGCCACTCGTTTTGCACAAGCTTCTTTAATTGAAGGGGAAGAGACCATGGGATCTCTAACCAATCCTGTTGGTTTTATCTATCACATGTATAGGAGATGGTGGAGTACTTTTGGCACATGCTCAGTATCATACTCCCCATATGTTCCTTTCCGACCATCGGATGTCAATTAATGATGACATCCATAGCTGTAAGAAAAGATGGGAAAGGATCAGTAGAGTTAAAGGCTATGTACACCTTTTTGGAGGCATTTTTTGTCATTGTTGCATGTTACTCATTTTTGGCTAAAAATCTTTTTTTTTTCCAATTGGTCTTTATTAAAAAAAAAATATTGAGCTGTTGTGTCACAGAGTTTTTCTAACTCTGTGACTGGTACTTTCACTTTGTGCCGGTCATCTAATAAACCTCATCTCTAAACTACTAAGAGGTAATAAATACGGATGAGCGAACTTGTGTTTTCAAGTTCAGAGTATAGGTTCGGGTTATCTAAGAATCCTGTTATAGATTCCGCTACCACGGACTATAACTGAATTCTATGATGCCATGCACCAGAGAAGCCTATAAGAGACTTCTATTATGACAGAATGCAATACGGAATGCCTGTTATAGGCCTCCGAGGTGCATGCCATCATAGAATTCTGTTATGGTCCGTGGCAGAATCCATAACTAGATTTTTAGACAACTCAAACCTGTATGCCGAACTTGAAAATACAAGTTTGCTCATCCCTAGTCATCAACACTTATTTAAGTGACATTCTTATCAGTAAGTTAAGAACTGAGGTATAATGACTGTTTATAATGTCAGAGAGCAGAGATAAGGAGTCCGACAGCTCCTGGTCTGATAGAAAAGAGAGAAAATCCAAATGATGCTAACAGAGCGTCTCTGCTCTGTACAGAAAAATGACTGTTTTTTTTTAAAAAAATTAAAAAATTTAGCTTAAAATGAGTACAATGCAGTAATAAAAAAAATAGCCTTTAAATATAAGCATAAAAAAAATAGCCTTTAAATATAAGCAAAAAAAAAATGCCTTGACACTTTGGACTTGTATGGAAGCGATTCTTCCGATAGAAATGAATGGGGCGGTGAGGTGTTATTACACCTACTCACCACTACCCCCGTGTCGGCCAGCATGTAAACAGTGAAGAGGATGCAGCGCTGATACGGCACCCGCCTCCTCTTCAAACAGCTGATCGGCGGGGGTGCCACCGCCTATCTGATATTGATGACCTATATGTCATCAATATATATAATTCGGAAAACCCCTTTACCACATACATTACATTATTTTATACTTTTCACTTATGTTCTCGATTTTTTTTATTTATTTATTTTATTTTTTGCACGCAATTACTATGGATTATGATTAACTGTATTGAGACAGAGTATAAATTCTGTTTAATTTATTTTGTATTCATATTTATTGAAATATTTGTAATAGTATGCACCTTAAATTCACCAATATACTGAAGCACTTTGGGATGATTACGAATTCTAATTTATGATGTATCTGTATATCCGGCCATAGGATATATTGGTGGATCCTTTATATTGATTATTGTGTTTAAGGATATTTAATAAAAATGATTTTAAAAGAAAAGCTAAGCTTCATTACAAAAACATTTTTATGTGTGGAATCAGTACTTATGGTGCAATAACAAAAAGAAAAAAAAAACACACCTGTGGCCATCATGATTTTATGTTCCCATCAAATCCCTGGTTGCATTTTCTTGAACGTTGGTACATCTCAGAAAATGTACGCTTTTTATATTTTGTGTATACTTGAGGGCATTCTCTCCAGTTTTTGGAAAAGGTTTCATGTTTTTAACAGTTGCGTAATACTGTATACATCTTTTACCTGTATAAAGTGACCAAAAAATTATTTAATATATCTGGAAAATAAATTTCATATGTTTTGTAAAATGAATTGGAATGATTTTTGTCTGTATGTAATATGAAAAATGTAGATTTTCTGGTCTCCTAGATAGAAGTGCATTGGGTGGCTTTCCAGAAATCACTGGGTAAATTCTTGTTTTTCCTGTAGTGTTGGTTTCAGTCCTAGCCAGGGAAAGTGACCCAACCCAACTTCTTTGTAGGTCAGTAAATTATGGACTGATCATCTTTAATTGTAAATCCAGGCACGGCTGCTAGCATCTGTTTGTTTTTTTGTTTTTTTTTTTTTTTTTTGGGGGGGGGGGGTCTCTGTACCCTACCCACAGGTACTGTGCTGTGAATTTTTGTGGTGGTTCAGTGCATAATGTACATGAAGACTATGTTATCTGAATATCCCATCTAGGTGATCAACCTCATTTTTAAAGGCATGTGCATACTTGCCACATATCGTGATAATAATTTAGCAGTGTGAATGAAGTATATAACTATAAAAATGAGTAAAAAATAATCGCTATTGGCTGCACAGTATTTTGTCTTTAGTCTGAGACATTCCTTAAAGCAACCTTCCAGTTAAAAAAAAAATCGGAACACTTACCTGTCGCCCTTTTTTCATCTATTTAGTTTAAAGGGCATCTGTCAGCAGATTTGTCCCTATGACAGTGGCTGACCTGTTACATGTGCACTTGGCAGCTGAAGGCATCTGGGTGGCTCCCATGTTCATATGGTTCCTCTGTATGTGTGTTTTTTTTTTTTTTTTTTTTTTTAACGTTTCAACTTGGAAAATTTGCTGTTTTTACTTTTTTCATGATTGAAAACTCCCATGATTATAAAAAATAAAAATCCAAATATGTCTGTAAAAATAGTTTAAAAAATAAAGACCTACAGTATATCCCATAAAAAGATGCATAAATTAAATATAGTACTCGGTCGGCTTGCTTCTTCCTCAGTGGCAAACCTCAGACCAGACCCTCCTCATACCCCAAAATCAGACCCCCAGCTTCATTAACCTCAGATCAGATCCCCATCACATTCCCAAGCCTCAGATCATAGTTTTAATATATGCAAATGAGCCTTTAAGAGCAACACTTACCATTACTCCTAGAGGCTCTGCTTTCTCTGCAACTGCTGCATCCTATACACTTTGACAGGATCAGGCAGTGAAAATGTGATCACCCCTGGCAATCAAAGTGCAGAGAGAGCAGAACCTCTAGGTGCAACGGCAACACCCTCGTTGCTCCGAGAGGCTGATTTCCATATATTAAAACACCATTTTAAGATCTGGTAATTCCCAGGCTCCTCTCCTGTCATCAAAGATGGCTGCGCCTCTACTCAAAATAGTAGCAGGTATTGAGTCCTCCAACATGACCCAAAACATCCAAGAATGGCTAAGAGCAAAGCAGTGGACTATTCTGAAGTGGTCGTCTATGAGCCCTGGTCTATATCCTATTGACCATCTGTGGAAGGAGCTGATAAATGCAGTCTGGAAAAGACACCCTTCAAATCTGAGACAGCTGGAGCAGTTTGCTCATGAGGAGTGGACCAAAATAGCTGTGGACAGCCTTCACATGAGAGTCTAGGTGGGATACAATGAAGGCATGTATATTGGTTGAGTCAAGCTGATCCCTTCCTAGACATCTGTATATTAAAGGCGACAACCATGTCTACTACCACACTGGATTTCATTGTAGTATCCGCTTCTGACAATTAGTAGAAGGAAATAATACATCAACAGATTTGGTAGACAAGTTTGTGAAAAACAGCAATTTTCTAGTTGGCGGGGGGGGGGGGGGGAGTGCCAGACCCCAGCTCATCAGATATTAATGGCCTCTTGTCATATAGAAGTGGATAACTCCTTTAATTCATGGTGTGGAGATGTAGTCCTGTATACAGAATTGCATATTCTCTTGGAGACCTGATGCCACGTTCATTTGACACAGCCTGTGTCTTTAACACAAACACGTAGCAGCAGAGCGGCCGGTATTTAGCTGCAAGTCCTTGGCATTTCTGCAGACACAAGCAAAATTCTTCCTGGCATCATCTCCTTGCATCCATTCACCCATAACCCACATTTTGTAAACATAACTATTTTTATGTGGATCAGGCCATTTGCACATGACAAATTATAGCTGAGGGACAAACATTATTTTGGCTGGGACTCTGGAGGAGGTCTAATATTTGCTGTGGTAGGCACTTTTATGGTCGTTTGCATATGTTGGATTCGTACCATTTTAAGTTAGAGAGAATATATACAATGGCTCTGCTTATTAAAGTTATATAAAAAAAATAATTGTACCTGTATGAAAAGACCACCTGTAATCATTTCATGACTGAGGGTATTATGGTCTTCAATAATCAGTTGTAGTTTGTTTTATTTTTTCCAAGTTAATGTTTGCAAATTGCAGTATTACTCACCATAAAATTGTAGGTTTACTAACACTGATGGCTTAGACTCAGGAAGGGTCATCAAAAATCTGATGGGGGGGGGGGGCAACTCCACCTCTGCCAATCAAGCACTGGTCTCCTCGCATCTTACCAAGCACAGTGCCATAACTGTATAGTGGCTGTGCTTTGTATTGCAGCTCAGGTCCATTTATTTGAATGGGACAGAGCTGCACCTAGGCCTTGTGACCAATGAACATATCACTGACTGATCAGCAGGGTCGCCAGGAGTCAGACCCCCACTGATCAGGTATTGATGGGCTGTTCTGAGAATAGGTCATCAATATCAAAATCCAAAAAAAACCCTTTAAAGAGAACATGTCGAGATTCTTGCTTGCCGATCCAGAAGCTTGAAATCCCGACAGAAAGCTATTTAAAACAAAAAAAACTGGAAGCCTAAAGAACAATATTCCCACTGGCTTGACATGAATCTCTTATTTGAGTATAAAGCAATTCTGTAGCATTTCTTTTATTCCTCCTGAAGATTTATGAATAAATTGTTGACGGGGAGTTACAGTTGGGGGGGAGCCCCTACACAATACTATCTAATCAGTGCTGACAATGTCACACTATGTAGGAGCACACACAAGAAGAATTGGTAGGCACAGTTACTCTGGAGGGTGTACTGCACAAAAGATGCTCCAAAATTTATATTTCAGGGGATTACATTTATTTTCTACAACAGACATATCAGGATAGAGGACAAATTCTATTTAAAGGGGTTGTCCGGGTTCAGAGCTGAACCCCCGACATACCCATAATTTCACCCAGGCAGCCTGCCTGACAAGAGCATCGGAGCATCTCATGCTCCGATGCTCTCCTTTGCCCTGCTCTGAATCGCGCAGGACCAAAAGGCATTTTGAGCAGATCCGGGTGACGAACCGGGCTCTTCCAGGCTGAGGCTTCCGCCTAGGCAGTAAGCCCGGTGACGTCACCGACACTGGTGGGTTGCCTTTAGAGCCGGTGACATCACCGAACACACTGCTGGGCGGAAGCCTCCGCCCGGCAGTCTGTTGTTTGTAAACAGAAGAGCCCTTGCCGTGCAATAGATGGCAAGGGCTCTTCTGTTTTACAAACAACAGACTGCCGGGCGGAGGCTTCCGCCCAGCAGTGTGTTCGGTGATGCCACCGGCTCTGATGGACCGGCTTTAAAGCCATGACTTGCTCCGATGCTAACATCAGGACATCAGGGGGGCTGCCTGGGTGAAAATATGGGTATGTCCGGGTTCAGCTCTGAACCCGGACAACCCCTTTAAGCTCTTGAGGACATCTTCTGTACATGTACAGTGGAAGTCCGAGGTACCCGCACCAGAGAGCATTTTATTTTACTACTTTTGCACAATAAAAAAAATATCTTTGTATTGCGGCATCCTAAGACCCATAAAATTTTTATTTCTACGAAACAATGTGGGGGCTTGATTTTGTAGGATGACTTGTAGTTTTCATCGGTATCATTTTTGGGTACGTAACACTTTTTGTTCGTTTATATTTTTTGTAAAAAACAACAATTCTGGCATGTTTTTAATTTTTTTGTACAGCATTAATCATATCAGATAAATTACATAATTGTGTAGTACAGGTCATTACAGACAAGGCGTTACCAAATATGTGGTGCAGGATTTGCAGTTTTTTTTCCAGTGGGAAAAAAGATGTATCTTTTAACTGAGATTTTTTTCATGTAATAAATCTAACTTTTTTTTAACCATTTAACTTTTTTTTTTAAATAGTCCCATAAGGGGAGTTTAACAGGTGATCTTGTGATGGCTTCAATAATACACAGTACTGCTTATGCAGTACAGCGCTTTACAGTGTAATGTCATTGCTGTAGAGATGTCCAGCCTGATATGGATATACTGCAGGATGGTCTAGGGGCTTCATAAGGCCCTAGGTTTCCATACGAATACATTGGCACCTACAACTCATTTGCGGGGGTGCTGAATACTGTCGGAGGAAGTTCCTTCCCTCTAAACCACTTAGATGCCGCAGTCACTATTGCAGAAGCCCTTATCCTAGCCATCAGACCTGGGCCCCCACTAGAGGGAAGACCCTAGCAGCCCATAGACTACTTAGACTAGGCCTCCGTAAAAAGGTGGCAGCCTAGCTTTAGGCCCCTCAGTGATTGCCATAAAAAGGCATGTTAGTGGTCACTAAGGGGTTAAACATTGGGACAATAAAATTACAGCAATCACGATGTGTTTCCTCAGTTGTAAGCTTTAGACCTCTTTCACACGCACAGATTCCAGATGATATACCGTCCATATTGTCAGTTTTGCTTCAGTAATTCATCTGGATTTAGATGCATTTACCTTCCTTCCAGCATTTTTAAACACTCCCATAGACTATAATGGGCGTATTTGGAAGCAAATACCTACAAAACTAGGACGTGCTGTGTATTTCAAATACTGCTGTAAAATATACGCCTATGTGAATAGATCTATTAACATTAGCAGCAGATTCTAGTATGCAAAATCCGCGCCATATACGTATTTGTACACTTTTGCTACCCTTTTTTTTTTTTTTGCATATACTTGGCATCGCAGCATGATTTTCAGTTTGGCACTTCATACATATGACAGTCAATGCTTTTGTTTTTAATAGATTTGATTGTAGGCCTAATTCAGAGAGGTCTGTCTTGATGTCTGAACAATTCTTTTTTCACTGAGCAAATTTTCAGCCAAAGTGCAGCAGCACTCCTCAGAGGCAGAGCTAATTTTTGAAAATGGCATCCAGGCAATCCTCATCATTTAGCTCTGCAGAGGTGAAATACATGATCCGGCTGATAGACCGGCAGGATTACGATGGCACACACCGCCACCCGAACCAGCATAAAAAGGTGATCCAACAGGTATATTTTGAGCCTTGGTGGGTTAGCCTGGTAGAACAACGGCCAAGTATGGCGAATACTACAAGTAGAAGCTCCAGCTACAGGTCCTTTGGCACTGCTGCCCTTCGTGTTTTTTTTTTTTTTTTTTTTTTTAGAACTCAAGGTCTGGCTGAAACTGGCCCTCTTTTGCTTATCCATTCCAGACATTTGTCACTTTACTCTGTGGCCCTGCAGCTGGTCTTTGTCCCTGTCTCTCTGGTCTCTTTCTCTCCCTGCCTGATTAATTACTAGCCCTGATCTGGCCCTGCACTTGCCCTGCAGTATCCCTGATATGTGTAATATGGATTCCCTGAACAATTTCACCCCAATTTTAACAAAACAGGTCTAAGAGTCTCAGAACTTCACACACCGTGCTTCTGCTCGTCTCAGAAGTCGCAGCAGAAGTGATGTGTCACTGGCTTACCGAGCCTGAGCCAATCAGAGCAAGCCCTGCCCACTAGGTCAGGTGACCGCATTCTTCCCGGGCTTTTGTGCACGATAAACGAACGAACAGTAAAAGTTCGCTAATTAATTGAATTCATACGCAACAGCGTATAATTTATAGGACAAACTACGTAGCGAATGCATACAAAGCCGAAGCGAATCACCTAATATTCGGATTTGCTTGGCAGCTGAAAATTTCCAAGATTCGATACGAATCGACGAATTGCTTCGCTCATCTCTAGTGTACAGTTTCAACACTGGCCACTAGAGCAGACATAATAAGTAGACTGTTTTCTGCAGCTCACTTGTCTGCTTTACTGTATAGACTGGGGCAGAGTCAGCAGAGGCTTGGGGCTCTATTGACAGCTCAAATATACTGCTAGAAACTTTGAGATAGGGAATAGGGATGAGCGAATTGACTTCAGATGAAACATCCAAAGTCGATTTGCATAAAACGTTGTTAGAATACTGTGCGGAGCGCTTGCCCGTACGGTATTCTAACAAAGTTTTATGTGAATCAACTTCGGATGTTTTACCCAAAGTTGATTCACTCATCCCTAATACAGACCTTAGATTGTGAGCCCCATTGAGGACAGCTTGATGCTAATGTCTGTAAAGCGCTGCAGAATATGTCAATGCTATATAAGTGCATAAAATACTGGTATCATGGGCAAATAAACTGACTGAGTAAGAGAAGAGGTATTGATTTTTATATGCCACTAGATCCAACTGTATAAGAGGTGCCAACGCGTTTCCCTGTGTTAATCCACACATTTCACCAGGAGACATTAAATGCCGCTACCAGCAAATGATAAATGCCACCTGCTTCGATAGCAATATCAGGTGGGCCACCCTGCCTCAAAACAACAATGATGTATCAGTATTATGCCGATATTGTTAAGGGGCTTCCTAGTATTATATGTGAGGGAGATATAGCCAATACTTAAGTAACTGCAATACAATGGTACTGCCTGATTGTCTGGTCAAATTTTATATAATATTCCGGTCTAGTGTGGGAATGAGGCCATGAAGTGTTCTGTGGTCCCTGATAGGGATATGATGTGTCTCACAAAAACAGGCCATGTTCTGCCAGATAAAGAGGCGTGAAGGAGATCACCTCATTACGGGGCAAACCAGAAGGGATGTTCATACAACTCCTTTGGTCTGTAATGTATTCCCTATGTAGAACAGAGGAACTTTCCCAGAACCAATATGGTGACCTGTGCTTCAAAAATATATCTAGGACCAGATAAGGAATCGTCCAGTTATATAGGTCCTAATGATTGTTTGTCAGTGCGCCAGAACTGTTTTATCTCATCAATCTAACAGTAATCTTTATTTGAATAATGTTATTGTCGGGGTAGGGGGTTATGATCAAGCAGCATAAAACAGAAAGCAAGAGGAATATATTTGGAGAAAAATTGAATTACTATCAAGAAAAGAAGGAAGAAAAGGAAAAATAGGGGGGGGGGGGTGTCAAGGTAACAAAAGTGCCTCTCAGGAGGACGGGGTGTGGACTATACAAACTGGGGTGGGGGAAGCAATTCAGCAGCACTCTGCAAACACAAATAACGTACAATATTGCCACAATCAATATATATCTTCAATATATTTATCTCTTCAATATATTTATTAATGATCTTGTAGAAGGCTTGCACAGTAAAATATCAATTTTTGCAGATGACACTAAACTCTGTAAAGTAATTAACACAGAAGAGGACCATACACTGCTACAGATGGATCTGGATAGACTGGAGGCTTGGGCAGAGAAGTGGCAGATGAGGTTTAACACTGACAAATGTAAGGTTATGCATATGGGAAGGAATAATGCAAGTCACCAGTACATACTAAATGGTAAAATATTAGGTAACTCTGACATAGAAAAGGACCTAGGAATTTTAGTGAACAGAAATCTAAGCTGCAGAAACCAGTGTCAGACAGCTGCTGCCAAGGCCAATAAGATAATGGGTTGCATCAAAAGAGGCATAGATGCCCGTGATGAGAACATAGTCCTGCCACTTTACAAATCACTAGTCAGACCACACATGGAGTACTGTGTACAGTTCTGGGCTCCTGTGAACAAGGCAGACATAGCAGAGCTGGAGAGGGTTCAGAGGAGGGCAACTAAAGTAATAACTGGAATGGGTGGACTACAGTACCCAGAAAGATTATCAAAATTAGGCTTATTCACTTTAGAAAAAAAGATGACTGAGGGGAGATCTAATAACTATGTATAAATATATCAGAGGTCAGTACAGAGATCTCTCCCACGATCTATTTATCCCCAGGACTGTGACTGTGACGAGGGGACATCCTCTGCGTCTGGAGGAAAGAAGGTTTGTACACAAACATAGAAGAGGATTCTTTACGGTAAGAGCAGTGAGACTATGGAACTCTCTGCCTGAGGAGGTGGTGATGGTAAGTTCACTAAAAGAGTTCAAGAGGGGCCTGGATGTATTTCTGGAGGGTAATAATATTACAGGTTATAGTTACTAGAGAGGGGTCGTTGATCCAGGGAGTAATTCTGATTGCCTGATTGGAGTCGGGAAGGAATTTTTTTCCCTAAAGTGGGGAAAACTGGCTTCTACCTCACAGGGTTTTTTTGCCTTCCTCTGGATCAACTTGTAGGATAACAGGCCGAACTGGATGGACAGATGTCTTTTTTCGGCCTTGTAAACTATGTTACTATGTTACTATGTTATGTTAATCATAGAACACATTCTGGTGCTAGTGCTACACTTATTTTGCAAAATTGAGATTCTTGGCAAATACATTTTGTACAAAATTATTTGAGCCCATCTGCCAAGCGTCAAAACGATCTTTATAAGACGGGAACCTAACACTAATTCCTATCTGTTGTGTGCCATAATGGCCACCATTAAATTCAGGGAGTGTTGGTTCCACATGCATGCTGGGTCCACTCTGCCTTTGCCATTTTTGGTGCCTTAAAGGCCTCCATTAAATCCAGGGATGCAGGTACCAACATGCATGCTGAGCCCACTCACTTCCCCTGGTGCCTCACGGCTTCCAATGCATATACTGAGAGCAGGCTACAGCTTTATACTTTATACTCTGATTAAAATCAGTCTTTGGGGCAGACAGGCTTATCAGGAGTGCAAGACTGGCTGGAGTCAGGGGGTCAGTCAGCAAATCCAATGTACAGGTGGACGCCATGGCTAGAAACACTAAGAAAAAAAACACTAAGGCAAACACAAGCACCAGAATGTGTTCTATGATTGTGGTAATATTGTACGTTATTTGTGTTTGCAGAGTGCTGCTGCATTGTGTTTTTTTCCTTTAGTGTTTCTAGCCATGGCGGCATCCACCTGCACATTGGATGTGCTGACTGACCCACTTTTTTTTTTTTTTGCGACTATACAAACTGGTTACCACTAGATCCAAAGTATGCCCGGATAATTGTTTTCCTGTACCACCGCCACCACCCCCTGATATCCTGTATAAATAATATGACAACACTTTGCTTTCAAAACTCAGTTCAAAGGCTCAGTTCTTCTAAGTACACTTGCACACAGTTTTTGAAGGACCTAAGCAGGAAGGTTGTTCCAAACATCTGGCAAGCGGGCAACAGTGAAGCATGGTGGAAGTTCCTTGCAAGTTTGGGGCTGCATTTTAGCAAAAAAGGTTTGGGAATTTGGTCAGGATTAATGGTGTCCTCAATGATGAGACATACAGGCAGATACTTACCCATCATGTATTACTATCAGGGAGGCGTCTGATTGTCTCCAAATTTATTCTGGACAACACCCCCAAACATACAACCAATGTCATTAAGCATTATATTCAGTGTAAGGCCTCTTTCACACGAACGTTGTGTTTTGCGGTCCGCAAATTGCGGAGCCGCAAAAACAACGGATGACATCCGTGTGCATTCCGTATTTTGCGGAAATGAACAGCTGGCCCCTAATAGAACATCCGTGTGCATTCCGTATTTTGCGGAAATGAACAGCTGGCCCCTAATAGAACAGTACTATTCTTGTCCGTAATACGGACAAGAATAGGACATGCTCTATTTTTTTTTTTGCGGGCTACGGAACGGACATACGGATGCGGACAGCACACGGTGTGCTGTCCGTATTTTTTGCGGACCCGTAGAAATGTGAAAATGCGGATCGGAGCCCGCAAAAAATACTGTTGTTGGAAAGAGGCCTAAAGAAGAGCAAAGAGTCCTGGAAGTGATGATATGGTCTCCACAGAGCCCTGATCTCCACATCATCAAGTCTGTCTGGGATTATGTGAACAGACAGAAGGATCTGAGCAAGCCTACATCCAAAGATCTGTGCTTAGTTCTCCAAGATGTTTGGAACAACCTCCCTACTGGGTTCCTTCAAAAACTGTCTGCAAGTGTACCTAGAAGAACTGAGGCTGTTTTGAAGGGCGGTCAGACCTAATATTGATTGAATTTAGATTTCTCTTTTGTTCATTCACTTCACTTTGTTAACACTTTTTCACACATTACTTCTCAAAGGTGCCATTCCAACTGGGCTGTCTAGAGATACAAACCTACTGTGCCTATAGTAAAATTTGTCCCTGGTCATTTTCTTACCAACAAACCATGTGATTTCTGTGCATACATTAAAGAAGTTATCCTAGAAAGATGACAATGACCTATCCTCAGAATAGGTCATCTTTATCACATTGGCAGGGGTCCAATTCCTGGCAATTAGCTGTTTCAGGGTGGACATGGAAGAAAAATACGTTTGTATGCATGACCCTTACAGAGAATGCAATCGTTCATGTCCACCAGATTTTGAGCTGGCGTTTCTTACCCTAGGTGTTTGCAGGGATCAGCAACCTCCAGCACTCCAGATGTTCTCAAACTACAACTCATCACTTCTATGGGAGTTTCAAGAACAGCCAAGTGTGCATGCTGGGAGTTGTAGTTTCACAGCAGCTGGAGTGCTGAAGGTTGCTGAATCATGTGTTACGGTTTGTGATGTTTTCGGCCACTAGAGGGTGCTGTAGGATAAAAAAAATCATACCTTATACTAGCATTTTCTCACATTTTTGTCAAATATAATATTTTTCTCATTTTTCTGCATCGTCCATACACAGTTTATATCCTTTATGACCCAAGGTTCCCTACAAAAATATGATGTAATGGTACAAGTGTGCTCTGTGGATGGAGGTTTAGTACCTGGTCATGAAAGATCAATTAATTTCAAGAACTTTTATGCATAAAAGTTATTTATCATCTTATCATAAATACAGACAGTGGTGAATATGACTGTCATGGTGACACCCTAGCAGCTTTTTACACTCCCCTGCCAGAGTGGAAAAACTTACCTTTCTCTACCTCTATCATATTAATATCATGGATTCATATTTAAAGGGGTTGTGTCACTTCATCATATGGCATTTATCATGTAGAGAAAGGTAATACAAGACACTTACTAATGTATTGTGATTGTCCATATTGCCTCCTCAGGATAGCTCATCAATATCAGATCAGCGGGGGTCCGACGCCCGGCACCCCCACTGATCAGCTGTATGGGGTGACAGTGCGCATTGTAATAGTGCACTGAGTGCCATGGCCATTTGTTGTAGAGGTTGGGGGCCCACCTTGCTCAAGGGCCTAACAGGGGATTCACCTGTTCCCCTGTGGGCCAGTCTGAGCTTGTCTAATCAATAGGGGTCCAGCCGCTGGGGCATCCAGGGATCAAAAAACTGGCAGTTCTGGAGTCCCCGTTAAGAATGAAGCAGCGGCGCGAGTACATGACTGCCACTTCCAGCACTTAGACTCCCACCAATCAGTCCACTTGTCTCCTGTCCTGATGTTCCATCAGATACCATATATATGGTTGTTATATGGTTACACCATATGGCAGCACATGGATTGACTTATGGCAGGGATCAGCAACCTTCGACATGCCAGCTGCTTTAAAAACTACAACTCCCAGCATGCAAACATACTTGGCTGTTCTAACTCCCATAGAACTGAATGGAGCATTTCTGGGAATTGTAGTTTCCTGATGTTTGCTGATCCCTGACCTATGGGCTTTGTGTAGGGTCTTGATATGATGCCTACTGATGGAGCCTCCAGCCTTTCCACATTCTGGAGATAACGAAATGAATTTTTTCGTAGTAAAACCTATAGGGGGTAATTTGCATTAGAACTTGCCATGTTGCAGTAGAATGTGCAACTTCCCCCCTGTTTACGTCAGGTCTAAAAGCGGGGCTTGGCGTGGACGGGGAAGCGGTTTAGTCGTAGAAAATGGTCTAAATGAAAGACAACACGGAGATTGTCTTACATTTAGAAGGCGGTGGTGGATCTGCCGAAGTTATGGAGAGGCCGACGCCTTTCATAACTTGAGCTACTCACCTCCAGCACAAGGGCTTATTAAGACCATTGTTTTTTGTGCCCTGCATTGTCTATCGAGTCAATCTTCCTTTTTTTCTGTTATGTACTGTACTATAGTTTTTTACTAACGTTAAAACCACCCACTTAAAATTGTGTACTGTAGGTCTCCCTCGTATCACCAAAGCGTCTCTGGACTTCACAAGCCTAAGGCGTCTAGTGGTACCCGGCACCAAATGTTAGCCAGATCTGTAAGTCTTGCAAAGATATGAAGGTGGAGCCTCCATGGATCAGAGTGCATACTGTAGATGCTCAATCGGATTGAGATCTGGGGAATTTGCAGATCACTGCCATGAAGGGGAATGCATGTCTGTACAATGGTTAGGTAAGTGGTTAAAGCCATGTACACCTTTTGGGGGCAATTTTTATTATTAATGGATTGTACTTATTTTAAGCTAAAAGTATTTTCTTTTTTAATTAATCTTAATTAAACATATAGCGCTCTTTTTTATGTCCAGAGTTGAGATGCTGTAGTAGCTGCCTGTGGATTTTATCGTCATTTGGGGATCTGACAGGCTCCTTATCTCTGCTCTCTGACATTATAAACACTCATTATAGCTCAGTTCTTATCTTACTAATAAGAATCCGGCTTAAATAAGTGTTTATGACCTCTCAGTAGTTTAGAGATAGAGAATGTGCCCCATATTGTCTAAAAGTCAATCTATTCTTCAATTGTCTGATGTACTTTCCATGGTCACGTGAGATGCTTCAGCCATTCATGGTGGTAAAGTAATTTAGGATAAGTCCCAAATTAGACTTAATACTCAGTTGTCTGTGGTGTTCAAATTATGTTAAATTTCCCCCTTCATGGTAAGAGGGTGCGGCCGCAGTACAAGAAATGCACGTCCAGTCTCATTGCTGATCATGCAGATCTCTCCTGGTTACACCCAGGGAGCTAATTTTATTAGAAAATACATAATGATTTATCCCCAAGACAAAATGGAAGACGGGTCACTGCATATCTGTACAGCCTTTTTGGAGATCCTCTGACCCAGTCATTCTCGCCCATGACAATTTCTCAAAGTTGATCAGATTCTTATCGCTTGGCCATTTTCTCTGTTTCAACACATCTACTTAAAGGGTGGTTCATCCCTTTATCAGTGATGGCCTATGCCTAAAAATATCAGTGTGTCTTATGGGATGAATACTAATGAGTGCTTCTATTATGGCAAACGCTCATTAAAGAGGACCTTTCACCGCTCTGAACATGCCTGTTTTAATAGCTTCAATGCATTCCCCATGTAATAACAATTCTGGAACATCTATTCTTATGTCTGTATTTTGTGCATTCCTTTATTATTCCTACTAGAAGTTATGAATGAATTGCTATTTGTCTTCAGTAAGGGAACAGAGGTTAGGTAACCAGTTGGGAGTGTGTACCTGACACAGACTGACTCTATACAATCAGTGCTGCCATGTTTCAGACTGTGCAGGTACACACCCCCAACTTGTTACCTCCCCTCTGTACCTTTACTGAAGGCAAATAGCAATTCACATATAACTTCTAGTAGAAATAGAGGAATGACACAACATACAGACATAAGAATAGATGTTCCAGAATTGTTATTACATGGGGAATGCATGAAGCTATTAAAACAGGCATTTCAGGAGTGATGAAAGGTCCTCTTTATTACAGGAGGACCAGGAAGGGGTGAATTTAACGCTCCCCAGGCTCTGTACTCACCGCTTCCTGGTTCTTGCCTGCATTAAAACGTCGGCGCTCTGTGGCCTCACACTGTGAGCGTTGAGTCACAGCTGAAGGCACGTCAGGATGAAGAGAACTGAATCCTAGGTGCAGCGTCCGGAGCAGGAGAGGTAAGTTGTTTTTTTTTTATTTTATTTACTCTGAACATAGGGTTCTGATCTGAGGTTTGGGGGTCTGATCTGAGGTCTGAATGGGGGGGATCTTATTCATATTGGGGCTCTGACCTGAGGTCTGGAGTGACTCAAAATGGGAGTCTGATCTGAGGTTTAAATGAGGGGGGATCTTATTCATATTAGGTCTCCCGATCTGAGGTCTGGGAATCATTCACATTGGAAGTCTGATCTGAGGTTTGAATGGGGGTCATTCACATTGGGGTCTGATCTGAAGATCTATTCGGGGGTCCAATCTAAGGTCTTATTAGGGTCTATTATAAACAAGCTGTCTCACCAGCACTGTGCACAGGGAGAAATCTCTCAATAAGCGGTTGGTGGGTAGGGTGAGCACGTATATCCTGAATACGTTGGACTCTTCCTGTACAGCATTGGCCCTGTATTCCATTGATTAATGAACTTGACCTAAGGACACCATAATCATATGTAACACACTGTTCATACCAGCGCACCGGACACTAACTGTATGGCTGCTCTCAGAGATACAGCTGACAGGTTCCCTTTAAGTTAAAGAAGAACTCCCGCAAAAAAATTTTATTCGATGTCCTGCTAGAAATGTACACGATGTAATCTGTGGTGAATGTCATTTTCTTACCAGTAGTTGAATTTTTGAGTTATATCATCCTGAAGTTTTCTTATCTGTGTCATGTGACTAGGAATTAGACCCACCAACTCACACAGCACTTATGTGTGGACAGGAAGTCTAATTTTCTATGCCATTCCTATGGGAGCCTCACTTTCAGTCTCATAGGAATGAATAGAGAAGTGACTGGCTTGCTGTCCTGGGTCAGTTGGAGGTCAGGGAGTTGGTCACATGACCCAGCTACAATAAGAAGATAGTGGAAACTCTCAATTTCAGCCTCTGATAAGAAAATGACATTCTCTACAGATTATATCATGCACCTTTCTAACAGGGTCAGAGAATAAACATTTTTGCGGGATTCTTCTTTAACTGGTCACCAGTTCTCCGCTGTGAATGGAGGTTATATCACAGTGCTCAGAGGACACGAGATAAAAGCTTTTCATCAAGCAGAAAATGCAGCAATAATTGAATGAGCCATTTAATATTACAGGGAATAGAAGATAAGCCATTAGCTTTTCGCTATTTTCAGAAACCTGACGTTTTCTCATACCCTGAGCAGCGTGGGGTAAGCAGAAAGCATGCAGGAGCTTCTGACCACAGAGACCTTCTCCAGCAACCAACATGAAAGATCACAGGGTACAGCAGCAGAATGAGCTCTCACCAGCACTGCCAACCAGATTTTTTTCTTTTTTCAGGACATCTTATCCCAAAATCACAGACAGACAAAAAAATTTATGGACCCAAAAGTAATCCATGCCTATCGCCCCATTTACTGATAAGAACTCATTACCAGCATTTACAGTGAGCTGTAAAATGATGATAATTACCACCCAAAATAATCTAGTCAAGAACCACCAGCCTCAAAAAAAAAATCACAGACACAAGAAAAAAGTCCTCTCTTTTTACGGACTGTCCGGACGGTTGGCAACCCTGGCTGTCCACCCACCCCTATAACTTGATATAACTCGTGATCGTTACAAGATCAAGTAAAGCCATATTTGTGCAGTTTTACTTAGTTTACACTTTGAAGATAATTCCCCAGACTAGTGGACTGCTTCGGAGCGGTTTGGAGCAATTCCAATAAGAAATATTATGATGGAGAAATGACTATTAAAGGCGTTCCCTAAAATAGCTGCAAATTGTAATATAAAGAGTTCTCCTAGCCTGGTTCTATCGGTGATCCAACAAGACAGAAGGTGGCAGCAAAGTTTAAGAATCCCCAGCTTAGCTTTCAGTGTTATGTATCATGTCCACCCATCCAGCCAGAACATTAAAACCAGTGACAGATGAAGAGAGTAACATTTGATTACACTGTCAGGGGGTGGGCTATATTATGCAGAAAGCGAACAGCCACTTCTTGAAGTTAAAGAGGTATTCCAGTTTGAATGGTTACAGTTATTTGTTTAGAGAATAGCCCAGTTATACAATTTTCTAATATACATATATTTAAAATTGTTGCTCTCAGACTTCTATTATATGTATATTGCACTTCATCTAACATTGCTCTCCTTGTCTCCCCTGTATATGTTGTGTTTGTAGATTTTTTTAAAATCCCAGTTAAAGGGATATTCCCATCTCACAAATGTAGTTTGTATAGTTAGATATAGCCATACCAATATTATTACTAATAGAATGTATTTATATAAAATGTACCATTTAGAAGATTTCCCTATTTGTATATCCATTGTCCCACACACATCAGTCAGGCCGTTGCCCCTAGTTACGACCACTGTGGCCATGTAGTAGTGGTGGCCGGCTTGCTCCTGTTCAAACCCGCTCTGAGGTAACTGCTGTATTGTGAACGCACATGACATGAGCATGCGGAGACACATCTTAGGTTTGTGGCTTTTTGTCTGCCTTTCCAAATTGCAAAGAAATTGATCCTGTTTCAAGATTAATTAATCTCTATGGAGCAGGATCTGTTTATAAAGTCTGCGTTTTGGACGGATCCTGACCATTGCGTTTTGGACTGGTAGCGTCCAAAACGCAGATGTGAAAGTGCCCTAAGATGTGTCTCCGTATGCTGATGCAACGTGCGTTCACAATACAGCAATTACCTCAGAGCGGGTTTGAACATAACTAGGGGCAACGGCCTGACTTATGTGTGTGGGACAATGGATATACAAATAGGCAAATCTTCTAAATGGTACGTTTTATATAAATACATTCTATTAGTAATAATATTGGTATGGCTATATCTAACTATACAAACTACATGTGTGAGATGGGAATACCCCTTTAACCCTTTCAGTACCGGGCCACTTTTCACCTCAAATCCCAGGCCGTTTTTTGCAAATCTGACATGTGTCACTTTATGTAGTAATAACTTTGGAACGCTTTTACTTATCCAGGCCATTCTAAGATTGTTTTCTCGTCACATATTGTACTTCACGATGGTAGTAAATTTGTGGCAAAATATTTCATTTTTATTTATAAAAAAATATCAAATTTAGCAAAAATTTGGAAAAATTAGCAAATTTCAAAATTTCAGTTTATCTACTTTCAAAATACATAGTAATACCTCCAAAAATAGTTATTATTTTACATTCCCCATATGTATACTTTATGTTGGCATCATTTTATAAATGTCATTTTACTTTTTTTGGGACGTTAGAGGGCTTAGAAGTTTAGAAGCCATTTTTCAAATTTTTAACAAAATTTCCAAAACCATTTTTTTTAAGCACCAATTCAGATATGAAGTGATTTTGAGGGGCTTACATAATGGAAACCACCCATAAATGACCCCCATTTTAGAACTACACCCCTCAAATTATAAAAAACTGCTGTTACAAACTTTGTTAACCCTTGAGGTGTTCCACAAGAATTAATGGAAAATGGAGGTGAAATTTCAAAATTTCACTTTTTGGTAGATTATTCATGTTAATAATTTTTTTTCTTGCAAAACAGCAAGGGTTAACAGCAAACTAAACCTCAATATACATTACTCTGATTCTGCAGTTTACAGAAATACCCCATATGTGGTGGTAAACGTCTCTATGGGTTTGTGGCAGTGGTCAGAAGGAAAGGAGCGCCATATGGATTTTGGAGGCAAATTTTGCTAGAATGGTTTTTAGGCACCATTTTGTAATTGAGAGACCCTGACGTACCCCTACAGTGGAAACCCTCAAAAAGTGACCCCATTTTGGAAACTACACCCTTCAAAGAATATATTAAGGGGGGTACTGGCCACTTTGACCCCCTAAGCGTTTTATGGAATTTGGAAAACACTTGGCTGTGAAAATGAAAAGTTTCATTTCTTCCAATACAAAATTGCTTTAGCCCCAGATTTTTCATATTCACAAGGGGTAACAGGAGAAAAGCACACCCATAATTTGTTCCGCGCATTTTCTCCTGAATATGGCAACACCCCATATGTGGTGGTAAACTGCTGTGGGGGCACATGGCAGGACTGAGAACAGAAGGAGTGCCATATGGATTTTGCAGCACAGATTTTGATGGAATGGTTTGCGGGAGCCATTGATTTTTATTTTTTTGAGTTATTGTCTTATGTGGGGGGCTCATTTTTTTCCGGGATGAGTGAGGTGACGTTTTCCATTGGTACCATTTTGGGGTACATAAGACTTTTTGATTTGCCTGCTATTACACTTTTTGTGAGGGAAGAGGGAAAAAATGGTTGTTTTGGCATAGTTTTTATTTTTTGCACCATTCACCCGGGGGGCCATCTCATGTAATATTTTTATAGAGCAGGTTGTTGCAGACGCGGCGATACCCAATATGTGTAACTTTTTTATTTTTGGAAAGTTTTACACATTAGATGCATTTTAGAACACGATAAAATCTGTTTTTTGTGTTGCCATTTTCAGAGAGCCATATTTTTTTTATTTTTCGGGCGATTGTCTCAGGTAGGGTATCATTTTTGCGGGACAAGATGACGGTTTGATTGGTACCATTTTGGGATAAATACGCCTTTTTGATCGCCTGCTATTACACTTTTTGTAAATGAAGGTGACCAAAAAATGTCTGTTTTGGCACGTTTTTTTTTTTTACTGCGTTCAGCTGGTGGGGTGGATGATGTGATATCTTTATAGAGCCGGTCGATACGATCGCGGCAATACCTAATATGTTTATCTTTCTTTTTTTACCTTTTTTTTAACCTTTTTTTGGAAAATGGCTTTTTTTTTACTTGAAACTTTTATTATTATTTTTAACTTGTTTTTTCCACTTAACTTTTGGGGGTCTGTTCCCCTTTACAATGCACTTACCATACTTTTGTATGGTAATGCATTGGCTGTAAGTGTAATTACTCCAATGAACGCAGGGGATAGCAGCCACGATGCCTAAGGAAGGCATCGGGCTGCTATCTGAGCCATCGCGTCCCCGTCACAGCAGCGCCGACCCGAGCCCCCCCCCCCGCTCACCATCCTGAAGTCCTTTCACTCCCGCACACCGCATGTGCCGCGGTCAGCGCTGAATGAGGAATGAAGAGTTAATGCGTCGGCATTGGTGTTTCACCGATGCTGGCGCATTCAGCAGGTGTCCGGCACTTGGGCATAGCATCACACAGGCCAAGCATTCTCATTTTATATACTAAGCTTTTATGTGGTACCGTGTCAAGTGCTTTGGAAAAGTCCAGATATACGACATCCATTGATTCGCCGCGGTCCAGTTTAGAACTTACCTCCTCATAGAAACTCATTAAATTGGTTTGACATGACCGATCCCTCATGAAGCCATGCTGATATGGAGTTATTTGCTTATTTTCATTGAGGTACTCCAAGATAGCATCTCTTAGAAAACCCTCAAACAGTTTACCCACGACTGATGTTAAACTTACCGGCCTATAGTTCCCAGGCTCTGTTTTTTGAACCCTTTTTGAATATTGGCACCACATTTGCTATGCGCCAATCCTGTGGAACACTCCCTGTCAGTTTAGAGTCCTTAAATATCAGAAATAAGGGTCTGGCGATGACATTACTTAATTCTCTTAGGATACGGGGGTGTATGCCATCTGGTCCTGGCGATTTGTCTATTTTAATCTTTTTAAGACGCAGCTCTACTTCTTCCTGGGTCAGACAGGGCACTTTTAATGGGGAATTTACTTTTATATTCTGCATTTCATCTGACAGATTATTTTCCTCAGTGAATACAGTGGTAATTTCCTATTATAGATTAAAAAACATTTAAATCAGAATACCCATTTAATGTATTGGAAGCAGGAAAATGAGCAAGCATATGGATTAACAACTTTGATGAGGACCAAATTGACGGCTAAATAAGTGGGTCAGTGCATCCACACTGGTTCGTCTCATGGCGTGCTCCCAGTATGCAGGGCCTTAGTACCAATCAAAAGAGGCCAAAAGAACGGACAACAGGTGAACCATCAAAAGGGTCATGGGTACCCAAGGCGCATTTTATGTATGTTGGGGGTGAAAGCTAGCCCGTTTGGTCCAATGCCACAGCAGAGCTACTACAGCACAGATTAATTTCTTAAAGGGTGTTGCCATCACATACAACAGGGGCATATGACTAGGATATACCCCCATTGTCTGATAGGTGTGGGTCCCACCTCTGGGACCCGCACCTACAACGAGAACAGAGTGGGGAAATAATGGAGGGCGCACTTGCGCATGCACAGCCGCCCTCCATTCATTTCAATGGGGCCGCCAAAAAATAGCCGATCGCTGGCTATTTCCGTCTGCGGGGTCCTCCAGCCACAGCTCTCCCCGATCCATTCTCCTATCAGACAATGGGGGCATATCCTAGCGCTATGCCCCCATTGTATGTGATGGGAATACCCCTTTAATGCTGGCTATGATAGAAGGCGTCAGAACATACAGGGCGGTTCCAATTACCTACTCTCTATATATACTTTGTATGTTTATGTTGTATCTGACCAGTTGACAAAGGCTATGTGAGCTGAAACGCGTCCTATGCTAATGTTGCTACAATATGTAGTGAAATAAAGAAGCACAAAGCTTAAAACAATTATATACTGCTGGGATTCTTCATTTTAAGTAGAACATACAGGGCATCACAAGTTGGCGTATATAGGGCTGCATAGCCACACACCAGCAAGAGTATCCATCATGGAAATAAAACAGAACAGATGTGCTACCCCTGACTTGGGAGGTGACATGCCTCTCACTGCTCTCCAAAGGCTTTATTGAAAGTTCTCCATGTATAATTTGCTTAGCCTCTCATGAACATAGCTGTCTGCATTGAGCCTCACTCAAACCCCTTACTGCTCGATGACATAGAGCCATGGGCATTCTGTGTGAAGCCATGTGGAGCCTCCATATGGCACCATATTATGGAGTTATACTTTCCTAGGCGCAGCCCCCAGGATATGTCATAAATGTCTGATATGTGGTGGTCTCACCTCTGGCACCCTCAACTATCTTCAGAATGGCGGACCCTAGACCCAACTATTGAGGTGGCCACCAGCTAACCCATTCAGTAGGAAAATGGCTGGTGGGACCTACACCTAGCTTATATATATGGGATATCCACAGTACTTATAAATAATGTCTCGTATGGAAATACCGATCTAAATGATTTTTTACGATACAATCTAGCCTTTTTTGGTATATCCACACGAGGAATAAATAATCCAAGAATAGTTTACATTTTGCTAGGAAATCTAGAATACACATGTCTTCTCCAGTCCGATAACACATTCACTCAGTTGGGTCACTAGCAGCTGCGAAGAAGCTGTAATATAAACCATGCCATTTTAGTATGTAGGGCACATTCCAGTTCAACCTGGTTGATTCTACGTGCAAGAAATGTCAGGTCAAACTGCACATCAGTCACCAAGGTCCATATGTTGACATACAGACACCCCTGATGTATAGGTCAGTCCATAAATATCTTCCAAGCATGTAAATGAAGGAAGTAAAACGCTGTACTTATTTTCTTCTGAGCTAATGTGCTGAAAACTAATGTAAAACACCTATACGTATAGCACTCAATATTGGGCCCACCAGGGGAGATTATTCTGAGGGACATCCTCTATCTATATGGAACATGTGCATGGCGAGTTTTACGTCATCGTGGCTTTTATCACTGCACAAACAGGTCATAGGGTAAGAGGGCTGAAAAACAGCCTCAATCCCTCTTACAAGAAAGCATATCCTTTTCGGTGTTATGTTGGTATAGGTTTCCGTAGTGCCACCTAAGTTGACCTGTTGAATTGTTATATGACTGTAGCTGAAAATACGCCAGTATTACATTGCGCTATTACATTACACCGCACATGTATCTTGTGCCTATGTTTGATATACAGTACCACATGCTATGTGATGTGCCATAATATATGGCTATGCCCACTAAAAGACCAAAGTGAGGTAACCAGATATGATGAGCACTACTGTGGTTAGAACTTCCATTATGTATTGTGGCCATGGCAGTAATGTATATGTATGATGTCAGACGCAGCCTGTGATGGCGTTTTGACACCAAGGAATCGTCACCCGCCGCATATGGAACAGGCTCACTGCAGCAGTCCGCTCCATACATTACCTCAACCACCGTGACGTATGAGTACATCACAGCGGTTGAAGGGGTTAAGACCTAGAGATGAACGAACATGCTCGTCCGAGCTTGGTGCTCGTCCGAGCATTAGGAGTGTAACATAGTAACATAGTTTATAAGGCCGAAAATATACATTTTTTCTCTCATTTATATATCCTACAGTGCAGTGAAAAATTCTGTCGTTTGCTGCACACTAGCTGGAGTCTAGAAAATATATGTTTTTTTCTCTCAGTTATATATCCTACAGTGCAGTGAAAAATTGAGTGGTTTGCGGTGCAATAGCTGCCGTCTAAAGACTACGTTTTTTTGCCTCAGATAGTAATTCTACTGTCTACTGAATCCGGGTTTGGCCTCAGATATTAATTCGACAGTTTAGTGAATATACAAAATGTTGAACCCAAGGGCTAAGGGTCGAGGGCGTGGGCGTTCAAGTAGTGTAGGGGGCAGAGGCCGTGGTCCTGGGCAGGGTGACACAGTACATGCTGATGAGGGAGCAGTGGAATGCCGCAGAGGTTCGCTCCCTAGCTTCATCTCGCAACTTACTGGGTCACGTGGTACACCACTATTGAAACCACAACAGTGCGAACAGGTGATGACGTGGATAGCGGACAATGCATCCAGTAATTTATCCACCACCCAGTCTTCCACGCAGTCCACAAACGCTAGCCAAGGGAGTAGACCTCTGGCTCCTCCAGCTCAACCTCCTTCCCCCCAGCCTGCCCCCCCCCCCCGGAAAGTATGGATTCAGATCAGGCATACTCACAGGAACTCTTTTCAGGACCCTACCCAGAGACACAAACCACTGCTCAGCAGCAACCTGAGCAGTTGCTCTGTCCCGATGCCCAAAATTTAGAACTTTCGCAGTCTGTGTGTGATGAGAGTGTGGACTGTGCAAGTAGTGCGTGAAGAGGTGTCAGATGATGATGATGATGATGAGACACGGTTGTCAGACAGTGACGTTGTTGTCAGGGCAGTAAGTCCCAGGGGGAGCAGAGTGAGGAATCGGAGGAAGAGCTGGTGGATGATGAGGTGACTGACCCGAGCTGGGTTGGTAAGCCAACTCAAGACAGTGCTTCTGAGGGGGAGGCAAGTGCAGCACCAGAACAGGTTGGAAAGAGGCAGTGGGGTGGCCAGAGGGAGAAGCAGGGCCAGAGCAGGTAGATCAGCATCTTTTCACGGAGTCAAGCTCCAGTGCCGAAGCCTAGATGTTCGCAAGTCTGGAGGTTTTTTTAAAGAAAGTAAGGATGACCGACGGACTGTGTGTGTGCAACCTGTGCCACACAGTATCAGCAGGGGTGCCACCACTACCAGCCTAACCACTACCAGCATGCGCAGGCATATGAGTGCTAAACACCCGACTCAGTGGAACCAAGGCCGTTCACCTCCTGCGGGTCACACCACTCCTTCCCCCTGTGTGACATGCTGGCTCTGCAAGTCAACCCCCGCCCAGGACCCAGGCACGAGCGCCTCCCGCCCTACAACCATCCCTTCACCTCCACGATCCTCCACACCCTCTACCAATGTGTCCCAGTGCAGCGTTCAGCTGTCTTTACATCAGACATTTGAGCGCAAGCGCAAATACAATTCCACCCGCCCACATGCACAAGCCCTAAACGTCCACATCTCCAAACTACTGAGCCTGGAGATGCTGCCCTATAGACTGATAGAGACTGAGGCTTTCCACAACCTGATGGCGGTGGCTGTCCCTCAGTACTTGGTCCCCAGCCGCCACTATTTTTCCCGATGTGCCATCCCAGCCCTACACCAGCACGTGTCAGAGAACATCATCCGTGCCCTGACTAACGCGGTTACTGAGAAGGTCCACCTAACCACAGACACGTGGACAAGTGCTGGCGGGCAGGGACACTATATCTCCCTGACGGCACATTGGGTTAACTTGGTGGAGGCTGGGACCGAGTCTGACCCTGGGGCCGCTCATGTGCTGCCTACACCGAGGATTGCGGGGCCTACCTCGGTCACAGTTTCTCAGGCTTATTATGCCTCTTCCTCCAACCCCTCCTCCTCTCAATTACCATCCGTGAGCACGGCTCCTTCAGTCGGTAGCTCCAGGCGCAGCTGCACTGCCGTGGGTAAGCGCCAACAGGCGGTGCTGAAACTGCTGAGCTTAGGTGACAAGAGGCACACAGCCAAAGAGCTGTTACAGGGCATCACGGCGCAAACCGATCTTTGGCTGGCGCTGCTGAACCTCAAACCAGGCATGGTTGTGTGTGACAACAGGCGTAACCTGGTGGCGGCTCTGCAACTCGGCAGACTCACACATGTGCCACGCCTGGCCCACGTGTTCAATCTTGTGGTTCAGCGGTTCCTCAAGACCTACCCCAATTTGTCTGATTTGATCACCAAGGTGCGACGCATCTGTGCGCATTTCCGTAAGTCAACAACAGATGCTACCACCCTCAGGGCAGTGCAACGGCGCTTACAACTGCCAGCTCACCGACTGTTATGCGACGTGCCCACACGATGGAATTCCACATTACACATGTTAGCCAGGGTTTACCAGCACTGCAGAGCCATTGTAGACTGCCAGATGACAACTTCCACGAGAACTGGTAGTCAGGTTAGTCAGCTTCCTCAAGTCTACAATGAGGAGTGGATGTGGATGTCTGATATCTGTCAGGTGTTAAGCCACTTTGAGGAGTCAACGCAGATGGTCAGCGGCGATGCCGCCATTATCAGCGTCACCATCCCGCTGCTTTGTCTGCTGAAAAAGTCACTGCTCAGCATGAAGTCAGAGGCTTGGGGGAAGAAGATACGTTGCTTGATAGCCAGAGCACCCTCAGGTCTGTTTCTCAGCGCGTATTGGAGGAGGAAGAGGAGGAGACTGTTGGCGAGACTGAAGAGGGTACCTATGCTCATTCCTTCTTATCTGTTGAGCGTGTATGGGCTGAAGAGGAGGAGGAGGAGGAAATGGAGAGTCAGGCCAGTGAGGAGAGGGAATTCTTGCGTGTTGGGACTCTTGCGCACATGGCTGACTTCATGTTAGGCTGCCTTTCCCGTGACCCTTGCGTTAGAAGCATTTTTTACAACACCGATTACTGGGTGTTCACCCTCCTGGACCCCCGGTACAAGCAGAACTTTTCCACTCTCACTGAATCAATATCAACAGGCCCTGGTGCACAAGCTGAAACTATCCTTCCTATCTAACACCGCTAGCGGCAGAGGACGTAGTTCTGTGGGCCAACTAGCGGGGGAGAGGAGGGGAGCAGGCAGCTTGTCAAGCACTGGCAGGGGAACACTCTCCAAGGCCTTTGCCAGTTTTATGTCACCCCAGCAAGACTATGTCACCCGTCCCCTATCTAGGCAGAGTAGGGGGGAGCTGTTCAGAAAGATGGTGAGGGAATACGTAGCTGACCATACCAGCATCCTGCGTGATCACTCTACTCCATACAACTACTGGTTTGCAAAGCTGGACACATGACCCGAACTGGCGCTGTACGCCTTGGAGGTGCTGGCCTGCCCTGCTGCTAGCGTGTCGTCAGAGCGGGTCTTCAGTGCAGCTGGTGGCATCATCACTGATAAGCGTACACGCCTGTCAACAGACAGTGCAGACAACCTGACGCTTATTAAAATGAATAAAGCCTGGATTTCACCGGAATTCAAATCTCCACCGGGGGAAAGCAGCTCAACATGAACATTGTTTATGTATCCGATTCCTCTCCTCTCCTCCTCCTCCTTCTCTTCGTTCACAAACGCTGAGCCAATAGGCAATTTTGATAGCCAATCAATTTTTTACAAGCGTCAACTACAGACACTCAAAAACAATTTTTTAGGAGGGTCAACTACAGACACTCAAAAAAAAATTTTTAGGAGGGTCAACTACAGACACTCAAAAACAATTTTTTAGGAGAGTCAACTTAAAACACTTTAAAACAATTTTTTGGGAGGCTCACCTACAGCCATTTGATTGCAATCTCAGTCTGACCAAGGCATTGGTAGTGTCACCGCCTTGCTGTGTCAGGGTTAATTTTTGTG
>ONZH01015211.1:0-16351 GCA_900303285.1 Rhinella marina
ACATAGATAACGTCTTCCTCCAAATGGCGCATGTATATGTTCGCGTATGTGGGGGCTACATTCGAGCCCATCGCCACACCGTGGCATTGCAAATAAAACTGATTTTGAAATAAAAAATAATTAGACTGAAGAACCAATTCCAAAAGAGTAAGTACGAACTGTTGACAAGAAATTGTTAATTCTGATGATTGTAGAAACTTACGTACAGCCTGTATACCCCGATCGTGATCGATCGAGGTATACAGGCTTGTGTCATCAAACGACACTAACATGACATCAGTAAGTTCACACTTAGGAATATCCTGTAATTTGACTTAAAAATCTGAGGTGTCACGGATATATGATGACGTCCCTGTCGCATACTCCTTACATATTCTTGTAATGGCGGCGATGTTTTCTTCCTCCTCTTCTGGCTCGTTTATAACGGAATTCGGTGTACCCGGATCTAAAAAAGAATCTGTGGAGACACTGGCACCTTGTTGTCGCTTATATTTCTTTTTATTAATCTCCCATCGTGTCATCTGTTGTACATCATCTGTGCGCTAATTATATATTGCTCCCTTCTTATAATCATCCGCATCCTTGTTCCATTTTGCTCTCTTTGTCTCCTCCGATTCAATTTTAAATTTTAATAATTGTGTAGATAAATCATTTTTATATTTCTCCATATCTTCACTTGTCATGTGTTGATTCAAAGATTCTTCAACCTCTGTTAATTGTGTGTTAGTGTCCCCAATTTCCATCTGCAGGTATTCCAAATTAAGTAAAATAAAGTCCCTGGAATATTGATTAGATAACATCTCAAACCGTCTGCAAAAGTCCGCAATTATTAGCAAACAAATTCGGCTTCACATTGGACCACATCCCCTTGGTATACGCAAAATCCTAAAATATTCACCTAATGTAGTCATATGTAGATATAAGGCAATAGAACGTCTGTTCAAAAAATTCAAACTTCCTCTTCAGCTCTTTGACAGATGGAATATTGAAAAATGCAGTATCACCTGATACCCCTTGTATGATTCTATCAACATCTAGGACACTAACACACAATTAACAGAGGTTGAAGAATCTTTGAATCAACACATGACAAGTGAAGATATGGAGAAATATAAAACTGATTTATCTACATAATTATTAAAATTTAAAATGGAATCGGAGGAGACAAAGAGAGCAAAATGGAATAGGGATGCGGATGATTATAAGAAGGGAGCAATATATAATTGGCGCACAGATGATGTACAACAGATGACACGACGGGAGGTTAATAAAAAGAAATATAAGCGACAACAAGGTGCCAGTGTCTCCACAGATTCTTTTATAGATCCGGGTACACCGAATTCCGTTATAAACGAGCCAGAAGAGGAGGAAGAAAACATCGCCGCCATTACAAGAAAACGGGCCAACAAAGGACGGCCACCAATATCCAGGACTCTGCCACGCAGGAAGAAGCAACAGTCATAAACATTTCATCAAAATCACTGTCAGCAGCACAGGTGACCGTGTTGTCCAAAGGACTTTCTTATTGCCCTAGTGTGCATGTGAACTGGTTTGATTTGGAAAGGGACTTGTTTTCTTTTTTTAGATCCATTAAATTAAAAAATTTTTCCATGGTCAGGAGAGCAATACGATGTCAAAATTAACGGAATTAACATTGAAACAGTTTGGTTTGCATAATAAAAGTCAATTTATGCCTATTGTCAATGAACCTGCGGTGGAGACATTTATGTCAGCGGTCCGCAGGAACATTGACAAATTAAGAAACACTACTGACATGAATCATTTTAGACATGCAAATTTGACAGTAGAGGAGAATGAGGCCCTTGCCCAATTACGATTGGACACTGACCTCACGATCAAACCGGCGGACAAGGGGGGTGCCATCGTTGTGATGGACACCTCCCTTTATCTTGCTGAGATCCAGAGATAATTAGCTGACAATGAGGTATATTTACCCATAGTTGGTGATCCAAAATTTGATATTGCCCGACGCATTGACAAAATAATAACAGAGGCGCTAACGGGTGGATTGGTGGATGATGAATTAGCAAAATTTCTTGTGGTTGAACACCCTGTGACACCAGTGTTATATGTATTGCCTAAAGTGCACAATTCACTAACCAATCCCCCGGGATGCCCGATAGTATTGGGTACTGAGTCAATATTGTCAAACATCTCTATATTTTTGGACAAGGTGCTGAGGGAGTATGCGACAGGGACGTCATCATAAATCCGTGACACCTCAGATTTTTTAGTCAAATTACAGGATATTCCTAAGTGTGAACTTACTGATTTCATGTTAGTGTCGTTTGATGTCACAAGCCTGTATACCTCGATCGATCACGATCGGGGTATACAGGCTGTACGTAAGTTTCTACAATCATCAGAATTAACAATTTCTTGTCAACAGTTCGTACTTACTCTTTTGGAATTGGTTCTTCAGTCTAATTATTTTTTATTTCAAAATCAGTTTTATTTGCAATGCCGCAGTGTGGCGATGGGCTCGAATGTAGCCCCCACATACGCGAACATATACATGTGCCATTTGGAGGAAGACGTTATCTATGTCTCGCGCCACTTCTCGCATGTAGTGAGGTGGTGGCGATACATAGATGACGTCTTCCTCCTATGGAAGGGTTCGGTGGAGGAATTAAGTCAATTCCATACCTTTTTGAATGAAATGGACCCTGGAGTGAAATTTATGGTAGTCCAGTCTTATGAACAAATACATTTCCTGGATACACTGGTGTTGCTACATGATGGTATATCGAAGACGAAACTACATGTAAAATGTACAGATAAAAATTCGTTACTGAATTTCAACAGTTGTCATCCTAGAAAGATGGTTAATTCATTACCATATAGCCAGTTCTTGAGGGCTAGACGTATTGTATCGAATGAGGACGAAATAAATAATACATTGGAAGGAATGGTAAAAAAATTTGAAAGGAAAGGATACCCTAGATCCAATTTACAGCAACAAAAACAAGAGGTTTTGACACTGGACAGGGCTTCTATACTTAAATCCACACATAGTGAATCTACCCCCAGTCGTGTACTGTTTATGTCCACATATAATGAACAATGTAATGCAGTGAAAAACATCATATATCAACATTGGTCGGTTTTAAAGAAGGGATGTAGTGATATCCCAGAATTTAATGTGCCTCCTCTCTTTGCCTATAGATGTTCACGTAATCTCAGAGACCGTTTAGTATCTGCTGTTACCCCAAGTGGGAAAGATTCAGATCAATCTGTACTAGTCCCAACGAAGAAAGGGTGTTTCCCGTGTTTAAGATGTGTGAACTGTCGCCTAATGATTAAGGGTGAAAAGTTTGCACATCCTATTAACGGGTCCAATTTCTATATTAGACATTATTTGACGTGTGATACGGATCACGTCATATATGTGTTGTTTTGTCCGTGTAACATGATGTATGTGGGTGAAACCCCTCTTGACCTAAAAACAAGGTTGAATTACCATAGGTATACAATCAGAAAAAAAAGGTTAGACCTGCCAGTATCTAAACATTTCAGTGAATCTAAACATTCGAATCAACTAAGATTTCGCATTGTTGACCATGTACCCAAATTGAAAAGAGGAGGTAATAGAACAAAATTGTTGCTCCAAAAGGAACTTGAATGGATACATAGGCTAAACACACTCAGACCGCATGGTCTGAATGTGGACTTCAGGATGAGCAGTATTCTATGAACACCTGATGCCTTAAGTAGATTGATCAAAAATTCTTACTGGGAAATGATGGTATTTATTTCATTTTATTTTAGTGGAATATACTATATTAATATTAAAACTTTTTTTTTGTTTTTTTAGGGATCAACATTGGTGCCAACGGAGTCCAGAATATATGTTATTTAGGAGGGTGAAGCTGCGCATGATCAGCACTTTGTGACATATAAAGCTATGATGCATTGTATATTATTAGATGAGTATGTGCTGTCCTTACCATCATAGAGAGAGATTAGGGACCTATTCACATATCCCCCAAGGAGAGTTGAGGAGGGGGTACAAATGGATGTCATCTGTGTATAATGGATGACTATCCTGGTTGCCCTCTCTGGAGCGGAGGTTATGTCCGCAGTGATATGCGGTCATATAGCCTTCCAGCTCCTCTCGGAATTGTGGTGATATATAGTTCTGAGTGAACATTGAGGAGAACCCCTCGTTAAGTCTCTATAAGATTTGTCTATGTATGGATGGTTTTGAAGGAGTTAATTTAGCACATACCGGCTTCCCTGAGACAAAATGGTGGTGAGTTAGTCTGAATAATGCAGGGCGCATGCGCACGCTTCGGTTTGGCATTGCCCACAGTTAACATGGAATGCATGTGAAGGATATAATCAGTACGCTTGCGTGACTTGTGTACATCGAGGAGTCATGTCATTGGTGGTACCTGCCAATAGGCGGATTGAATTTTGTACTGGACATGCGCAGTAGCCCTTGGGACACGCCGAGTTGAGCATGTTTTATGATGGACCCTTGTTCCCCTAGACAGTAATGTAAGTACCTAATTATTATATACACCTGAGCACATTAATGAATTCACTTGGTAACATTTATCTATTATATGGTATTATGATATGAAATTGGTACACTGTTTTTATTGAATTTTGCACTATTTTATGGAGATATGATTATGACACTTTTAGACGCTATTATGTATTGTTTATGCACTGATATACTGTGTTTGTATGTTCTGAATTAATTGAGTTGCAAATTATGTGATTAATTGTTTGATTATATGCACTTGCACTTTGTATATTTAAACCCTGTTCACACCATCAGTATTGCTTGAGAAAGGCTCTAGCGCAGAGCCGAAACGTTGTGGTCCCTCAGTATGGGTAAATAAAGGACTTTTTTTGGATTTTATGCCTGAGAGAGTGCTTCCTTTTTTTGCTTTTGCTGTATGCTGACCTTTGTCGGGTCTTGGGCTGTGCACCTGTGGTGCTGCCGGGTCTTTTTTGAATATATATATATATATATATATATATATATATATATATATATGTTATATATAGTTAAAAAAAATAAAATTACACTGCCTCTGCCTCCCGTACAAGTTATTTTAGCGGACATTGTTATACACCACCGCAGTCTGTTGTATTTATTTTACCTATCACTCTATGCTGATGTACCCCGTCCCCTACTACTACTGGCCGGGGCAGCCATAAAAAGCTCATATATAATTTTCATTGCCTATGTTAAGGTAGAATGTACAGGCTTGTTGCCCAAACAAGCCAAGCCTTTTTTTTCTGTCTGTCAATTGTAATCAGTGAACAGGAGTGTGTGTAATGTACTAATACTGCGGCCGGTAGACACTGCTGTGTTCATTAATATGGGAAATGGCCGTTGGAAAAAAAAATTGTTTTCTTCACACTATGTCAGGATCAGGAAGATGTTAAAGGTTTAACAAAACACTCAAAACACAGGTTTTTCAAGAATATTTTAGTAATAAATAAAAACTTATATTTAACAAATAAATAATATAATAAACAAAAGAAAGGAACAAAAACATAAGATTACGCCGGCCTTTGCCGACGTCGGGCCATCATGTCCTGCAGCTCTTGAAGCTCCAGCTGCAGGCCACGAATGAGCCGGAAGGCAGCGTGGAGCCTGGAGCCAAGGCGCCGTAATCCAGCCTCCACTTCGAAATCAGTGGAGATGTCTGTAGGGGTGGAAACAGTTATGTACTTAGTTTGTATGATCGAGTTACAGTGGTGGTCCCACAAAAAAAATCTAAACTTTAATGTACTGGAGTGACTTATTCTGTGACATGTATTCTGTACTGACTGAGCCTTTTGTAGTACTTACTGGACACCCATACGGCGTGGTCTTTCCATGGTCCAGGGGAAAACTGCTCCCTGTCAGTTACATGTTGTATTTTCACTCCGGCTGCCTCTCAGCAGGGGTTAACATGCTGTGGCCGGATCCGCGGCCCGCTCCCATTACAGTGAATTTTGGCCGGAGCGCGGTTCCGGCCCCACACGTGTACCTGCGGCAGCATGGATCCTGAGGGACCCTTCACCCGCCGGAGTCGGGCTGCCGCTAGTGTAGAAGTAGCCTTACATTCAACTCTAATGAACAGTTGCATCTACATGGGAATAGTTTGGGGCTCGAGGATCCCGTTCCTAACCACTAGTGCTCTTACTGAGTTACTTACTCACTCCCACGTAGCTTGGATGAAAAATAAATTAAATATGTTTTACACTTACTAGAGGCTGCAGGTACTTCAGGGGCCGTCCTGCCCCGACGGTGGTGACGCTGTCGTTGACAGTGCTCTGCAACATAAAAACGTACACAATTGTTAGATGATGGGCCATATCAAATTTTTTTCTTCTAAAAAGGTATTTATGGCAATAGATAACGTTATTGTTGCAATAACTTTCTTAATATCGTTAACACGGTGTGGTAGGAATACTTTGGATATCGCCCACTGACAGTAGCTGCAGCATGGGCACGTCTTTGAGTGTGTGTGTAGGAGGAGGAAGCTCTAACTATGAAGGGGCATATAAGGGTAATTTCTTTCCAACTAGTGCATTTGCCTGACACAAACGGGAGAACGGCCAGCACCATTAACAATAATGACTAGAATACCTTCACCTAAGTTGTTTGGGTCGAGAGTTAGAGGCATTGCCTAGCATGAAACAAAATTACTGCAGCGCACTACGCACGACCACGTTGTCCTTCTATACTTTTTTCATTATTGGCAGTGACTGCTAGTATATATACAATACAGTACACTAATTTTTTTACATGTTTTTACTTATCAAATATTTTGTTACTCACCCTGCCGTATCTCTGCGCGGATCTCATTAAGCCACTCTGGGCATTTGAATTTCAGATCGGACCATTTCCGCTGGATCTGGCCCGGGGTCAACACAGTGTGGAAACTATGGCGCAGGCCTTGGATCAACTGCTGGATCACCTCCTTCTTATGCTGGTTTGGATGGCGGTGTGTGCCATCGTAATCCTCTCTGTCCATCAGCCGGATCAGGAATTTCAGCTCTTCAGAGCTAAATGATGAGGATCGTCTGGATGCCATTTTCGAATGTTCGCTCTGTCTCTGAGGAGTGCACGCCGCGGCCTCTCATCGTGCGTGCCTGTGTATTACGTAATCGCGTAGACAATAGTACGCTGAGGATTCGTACGCTATTTGTACGCTCATGTGTACGTTTTCTAAGAAGTTGCGTACATTTTTTAAATGAACGTTCGTTATTAGTGCGCGAATGTTCGCTAATAGCACATAATAAAGTATATTTTGTACGCAAATACAACAAATCTATTCGGCGAATGTTCGTCGAATAATTTTTTGAATGATTCGCTCATCTCTACTTAACAGTTATCTCTACAACACCACACCCCCTTAACAGTGTCCTCCAAAGCACCACACCCCCTTAACAGTGACCTCCACAGAAACCCACTATCTTAGGAAATCTACCACCAGGATAATCGCTATTGAAGTAAAGCCATGGCCCAATAGCACTCAGTACCTTATTTCTAGATGTGCCTTTGTTTCAGCAATATATGTTTTCTATCTTCTAAAAATACAGTTTATTTGGTATGAACATGAGCCCGTAAGGTGCCAAGAGGGGCGTCACTCTTGCAGGAAGGAGCCCAGGCACACCTCCTACATCCCATTCAAGACATAACTCTGCCCCCTTTTCTATGCTACCAGCATGAGGGCGGGCTTGGGCACTAGCAGGAGGCGTGCCTGGGCTCCTTCCTTCAAGAGTGACGCCCCTCTGGGCACCTTACTGGCTCATTTGCATACCAAATAAACTGGATTTTCAGAAGATAGAAAACATATATTGCTGAAACAAAGCCACATCTTTAAATAAGGTACTAAGTGCTATTAGGCCACGGTTTTACTTCAATAGCAATTATCCTGGTGACCGATTCCCTTTAACAGTAAGCTCCAGAGGACAATGATCCCTTAACAGTAACCTCTAGAGCTCCCCACCCCCTTAACAGTGACCTCCACAGCACCCTGCCCCCTTAAAATTGACCTTCACAGGGCTTTGTCCCTTAAAAGTGACCTTCACAGCACTCCAGCCCCTTAACTGTGACCTCCACAGTGTGCCATTCCCTCAACAGTGACTTCCACATTACCGCCCATTAAACAGTGACCTCTAAAGAGCCCCGCCTGCTTAACAGTGACCTCTACAGCATTCTGCCCCCTTATCAATTATTCAAATAGTGCCCTAACCCTTTAACAGTGACCTATACAGAACCCCATCCACTTAACAGCTACTTCCACAGTGCTATGCCCCCCTTAACAATGAACTCCACAGTGCTCCACCCCTTAAAGGGGTTATCCAAGACTATATAATTCCCCCTTCATGTGCCGGGCCCCTCACGGTGATTATACTTACCTTAGTCCCCGCTCCCTGCGCCTCTCCTTGTCTCCATACTGCCTTTTCTCCCCGGTGATGGGGAGAGCAGCCAATGGCAGACGGGGACGGGGATAAGCTTCCCAGCGATACTAGGGAGGCTCATCCCTGTCCCCGCCTGCCATTGGCTGCTCCCCCTGTCACCATATGTTTTCATCCCTGCACGGGGAGAAGCAGCAGCAGCAGTATGGGGACAAGGAGCTGCACAGGGAGTGGGGACCGAGGTAAGTATAATCACCGTGAGGGGCCCTGCACATGAAGGGGGGGGTTAAATAGTCTTGGATAACCCCTTTATCAGTGACTTCCACAGCACCCTATCCCCTTCACAGTGACCTCCACAGCCCCCCCACTTCCTTAGCTGTGACCTTTACAGCTCCCCGACCCATTAACAGTGAACCTCCACAGCAGTACACCCCCTTACCAGTGACTTCCACAGCACCCAGATCCCTTAACTGTAACCTTCACAGCACCCTACCTGTCACGCGAGGTCGGCGTCGCGCTCCCTCTGCACGACATCGCCGGACCTCTCCGCCCCCCCTAGAGACGAGCAATAGGGAATTGAAGTGCTGGTCTTGTCAGCCAGCACTTCATGAGTTAATTCTCTGTTTGGGTTTAGCCATGTGGTGCTGATCACACCACATGGCTACTTTACATATTGTTTGGACAGCTTGCTCCGCCTCAGGTCATGTGATGCTGGCCACATCACATGATCCTGGGCGGGCTATTTAAAGATGGCAACTGCCTCACTCAGATGCCTGTGATTAGTCTTCTGAGATCAGTGCTGTGTGTTGGACCTTGCTGTTGATTATTGGTATATTGGATTTTGGCTTCGGACTTAGACTACGCTTTTGTGATTCCCCTCGGTATTTGACGTGACCTCCTGTTCTTGACTTGGCTTGCTGACTATTCTGCTATTGTGTTTGTTCTGTCTGTGTTCGTCTTTCCCTGTGTTCCCTTCCCTTCCCTGTGCACGTACTCAGCATAGGGACTGTCTCCAAGTTACGGTTTTGCCGCCTAGGGCATCTACTGTAAGTAGGCAGGGAAAGAGGTGGGGTTCAGACAGGGCACACTATCCCTTGTTTCCCTGTCGTGACACTACCGCTTTAAAAATAACCTCCAAAACACCCCACCCCCTTAACAATGACCTCCACAGTGCTCCACCCCTTTACAGGGACTTTCACAGCACCCTAGCTGTTTAATTGTGACCTCCATAGCCCACTGCCCCTTAAAAGTGACCTCCACAGTGCCTTGTCCACCCTAACAATCACCTCCAAAGCACCCTCCCCCTTAACAGAGATCTCTCCATTAATAGTGACCTCCATAGCACTCTACCCCCTTAACAGTGACCTCAACAGTGTCCTACCCCTTAACAGTGATCTTCACTGCACCCATCCCCTTAACATGACTAGAGATGATTGAAGCGAGTTTCTGATGTTACATCCAAAGTTGCTTCGTTCAAAACTTCAGATTAATACTGTACGGAGATCTCTGTACATTATTAGCATGTATGGGCACTAATCAGCCAAAATTAGTTATTTGCAAAGTCACACGTGACTTTGCTGAATAACTTTGATAATTGATTTTTAAGGCGAAATTGGCTTCGGTTCCGGGGTACCAGTCACTCATTTTTTCTAGGGAGCAATCATTAGTAGAAATAAAATGCCTGTCGCCCTATTAGTACACGTAAAAACTGTCCTGATCACACAGGAGGACAAGTTACTGTTTAATCATCCTCTCCTACTTGTCAGGTATTATGGTTCTGAATATAGCTGAGTAGAACTTTAGCTGAATCTCTGTAGGAATGGAGTTCATGAGGAGACATGAAGTACAGAGAGGATGGACAGGACAGATTGTGGTAAATGTGTTGCTGTGGTAATGGAGACTGCATTCTGCAAGTGCTGCTGTTCATTACCACTCTACCACCCTCCTCTCTGTACTTCATGTCACTCCTCATGAACTTCATTCCTACAGGGATTCAGCTGAAGATATCAGCTGTATTCAAGATCATAATTCCTGAGAAGTAGAGCAGAGAGGAGGATGGGGCAGCTCTTTATCTCAGTGTTGTGAAGTAAGTTGTCCTGCTGTGTAATTAGGGCAGGTTTTGTGTGTACTTATAGGACAGCAGCAATTTGATTTCACCTGATGATTGCTCCCTAGACAAAACAAGTCATTATAACTAATGAAAGGAATTTTGAAATAGATTTATGATAAAGTTATAGTTAAAGAGAGTCTGTTACCTGTTATTCACCCATATAACTAAGAGCACTGCCCCACAGAAGATTGCATACACATCCCAAACATAACTGTGTGCACTTTGTGTCTTTGCACTTTTATTCTGCCGGAAAACAGCTCCTAAATGCCCAGCTCTGCTGCTCCAAGTGCCCAAAGCAAACCAGAACGAAGAGGGGAGGGCTGCTTTAGTTGCTTATATCTTGGGATTGGTACCAGCTACAAATATGGGCCTGACCTTGTTTAACCCTGCTGTTCTGTTCGGTTCTACTATACACATATAATGTTCCGGTCATTTTTGACCGGGCCTATTAAAGTTTGGTTTTATTTGAATTTCTTTTGCATTATTATACTGTATGTGAACATGGTTGTTCATAAACAAATGAAAAATGAAATCAAAAACTTTTTACTTTTTTTCAAAAAAATTTTTGTGTCAAAAAATGTTACATGGCCTTATTGCATTATTCATGCATATTGCACATTTGCACAAAAAAAATATCTTTATAAAACTGTAAACTATAACTAATAACATCAAACTGTATGTAAATATATTTTTTTCAACCAAAAAAAACAAAAATATAAAAAGTCTAGTTTTTTCTATATAAAATGTGAAATAAGGTTTAAGGTGCTAAATTTACCATTCGCCGCTTCGTATCGAATCTTGGGATTTTTCAGCTGCAAAGCGAATCCGAATATTAGGTGATTCGCTTCACTTTTGTACGCATTTGCTACGTAGTGTGTCCTATAAATTATATGCTATTCTACGTATAATTTAGTTACTCTATACGCTGTCGCGTACTAATTCTATTCAGCGATGCAGACTTTTCCCTGGTAGTTACTCTATACGCTGTTGCGTACGAATTCAATTCAGCGATGCAGACTCCTCCCTGGTAGTTCCGCCCCTTTCTCCAGCGCGGGAGGATGACGAGGCAACTCAGGAAATTAAGTTGCGCATTTGTGCGCCTCATCACGCCGCGGCCTCTCCTCGTACGTGCCTGCGTATTACGTAATCGCTTAGACAATAGTACGCTGAGATTCGTAAGCTATTTGTACGCTCATGTGTACGTCTTCTAAGAAGTTGCGTACATTTTGTAAATGAACGTTCGTTATTAGTGAGCGAATGTTCGCTAATAGCACATAATAACGTATATTTTGTACGCAAATACAACAAATCTATTCGTCGAATATACGAATTTTAGGAAAAGTTCGGCGAATGTTCGGCGAATAATTTTTTTAATGATTCGCTCATCTCTAGTCACAAGTATAATTTACATGTCTTTTGCATAAGTACTTAGCACATTTGCAACATATCACATTTGATTTGTGATTACTTGATGTTGGACAGAAGGCGCATCGTTTCCGTTTTAGGCTGGTTGGACTGCTGGTAGAGGCCTTGGGTATCGTCACAGTGCTAGCGGAAGCCCTTGGTTCACTTTCTTCAGCATGCTGTTGGATCCTGTGGACAATGGCTTCAGCTCCATCATCTCTGGGTGTTACTTTTCTTTGTTCAATATATGGGCTAACCAGTGATTTTCCCAACTCCTCTAAAAAAATTCTTCTTTTATATAGTTTATTTTCGTTCCAATTTGGGTCTATTTCACGCCATAACACAAATGCATTGTTACACTGACATATTCATATGACAGACTGACATACATAGAAATAGCACTTACAGCTCTAAGTCTTTCCCCCTCCTTCTCCTCCTGTAGTCAGGTAGATCTCCACACAGTGGTATAGTATTGAGGACCTGCAGGTTATGTTGACAGGTCCTTCATCCCTCTCCTATGTGTGCAGGAAGCTGCTGGCAAGTCCTTCTCCTCTGTTCCTCTTCTGCTACATATATGTAAAGATGAGTTTTCAGAGCTGTCTCATGTGTGCTCTCTCTCTATGTTCTCTCAAGTTGTATTGAAAGTGAAGCAACTGTATAGAATAGTATTGTACTTCTCTACTGATAAGCTAAAACACCCTCTTTAGCAGCCCAAAGTAAAACAAACACATTTTGTCAGACAGAATTTATTAGTGCTCTTTTCAGGTCATCATTAGATAATAGAACCAGCTAATACAAGGAACCAGCTAAGACAAATAATTCACATTTACCATGTGAAAGGTTGACAAATGAATTGAACCATTTCTATAAGAACAGCACATAACTATACTGGAAAGGAATCCATCTACAGTATCGTAATTTGAAAATGTATGTATGTGTAACTCTGCATGGACCAAAAGGACCTAGATAAATTGATAAATAGTAGTAGTTGAACTATATAGACTAAAATGAGATTATAACTCCTTTATTTTTTTAAAAAAATGGCTGGAGATTAGTATAAAAGGCTATCGGTCATTTTTGACCAAACAGTACAAGTGTAAAAAAAAGACATGGAGCAAAAAGTAAACAAAAAATAAATAAATAAAAACTGTTATTAGTAAGAACCCCTCAAATGAGGAAAAGTCAATGAACCACACGTTTCAGAACCGCATAATGAATATTTTAAAAAATAACAAATTTCAAATTCGGTCATTTTTGACCGAACAGAACAGCAGGGTTAAAAACTTTCAAACTATACCATAATCGAGTCAGGAGTGAAAGCTGTTTTTACTTTCACTTTCAGATGGTCACTTGGGAACTGTTTTCCAGCAGAATAAAAGTGCTTTTCCTGAACAATGAATACAGACACATAGTACACACAGGTATGTCTGGAATGCGTCTGCAATCTTCTGTGGTACAGTGCTCTTAGTTATATTGGTGAAAATTAGGGGACAGATGCCCTTTAAGTATTTTCATTCTCTTGATTCCTAGAGAACCCATTTAAAGAAACTGACAAAAGTAAAAATAAAAATTTACTAAAAATCAACTAATGAAAATCAGACATTGCTTTTTAATTGTGGTTCAACAGAATAATTTCTAAAACAAACTAATAAAACTGGCCTGGACAAAAATTGTGGTATCCTTAACTTAAAATTTTGTTATACAACCTTTTGAGGCAATCATTGCAATAAAGAGATTTTCTCTAACTCTCAATGAGACCTCTGCACCGGTCCACAGTTATTTTGGCCCACTCCTCAAACTATTTCAGCTGTCTCAGGTTTGAGGGGTGAGGAGTGTCTCAGGTTTGAGGGGTGCCCTCTCCAGACTGCATGTTTCAGCTCCTTCCACAGATGTTTAATCAAGGATTTAGATAATTTTTAGAGATGAGCGAGCACTAAAATGCTCAGGTGCTCGTTATTCGAGTCAAATTTTTCCTGATGCTCGGGTGCTCGTTTCGAATAACGAACCCCATTGAAGTCAATGGGAGCATTTTTTGCAGGGAAACTAAGCTCTGCATAGGGAAGGTTGCATGAAAACCTGGAAACCTCAGAAAATGATGGAAACACCATGGAACTGGACAGGAAACAGTAGGGGCAGCATGCATGGATGCCTCTGAGGCTGCCTAATCTTACCATTACACCAAATTTTGGGCAACAGCCTGGTGGTGACCCTCAAGACAATTGTGCTGACCCAGACCAAGATGGGCAAGGCACATGCCCATCACATGTTAGTAAAGCACCCAAGTAGGTGCAACGAAGGTCCATCAACGCCTGTGGGTGACACCACTGCTCATGCTGGCACTGCTGTCCAATCCCCCGCCCCACGACGCAGGCATAAGCGTCTCCCTCTCCGCACCCACCCAGTAGCCCACAGCGTACACAAAGTTCTCCCAGCACAGTGCCCAGCTCTCCCCATCCCAGAAGGGCAAACACGCACCCACCACCCACCCACCCTGTCCATGGCAGACCTCCAAGCACAGTGCCCAGCTTTCCTAATTCCAGATGGGCTAAGACACACACTGCACCCACCTATTAGTCTCCACACGTAGGTGGGTGCAGAGCCTTTTAGTGCCCCTCAAAACAATGTTTGTGTGCCAGGCCCTGGTAGTAACCGTCTTTGAAGTTGTTGTTGGAGAGGCCGCCGGTGACCCTGAAGACAATTTTGGCTGACAGTGCAGTGGCAAGCCTCTAAAAAATCGTGGGTAAGAGCCTGGAGGTGACGCTCAGAAACAAATGGTTTAAAAAAGCATGGTGGTGCACCCCTGAATGACAGTCTGTGACTGAGATTGCAGGTGAACCCGCTAAAATTGTAGTCTAGCACACCTTGGTGGTGAACCCCTAAATTACAAAGTTTGACTGAGATTGCAGTTTACAGCATGGGGGTAAACCCCAGGATGACTTATTAAGACTGAGATTGCAGTTTACAGCTTGGCGGTGAACCCCAGAGTGGCTTGGTTAGACTAAGATAGCAGATAAACCACCCAAAAATTTAGCCTGACACAGCATGGCGGTGACTACAGTCCAGTGAACAATTCTGTGGTGTGTGGTACAGTAGCCGCAGTCTAGAAAAAATGTTTTTTCTATCACTTATATATACTACAGTCCAGTGAAAAATTGTGTGGTGTGCGTTACACTAGCCAGAGTCTAGAAAATATACGTTTTTTCTCTCAGTCATATATACTACAGTGCAGTGAAAAATTCTGTTGTGTGCTGCACACTAGCCGGAGTCTACAAAATATACATTTTTTCTCTCAGTTATATATCCTACAGTGCAGTGAAAAATTGTGTGTTGTGCGGTACACTAGCCACAGTCTAGAGAATACGTTTTTTCTCTCAGATACATTTAATACAGTCCAGTGAAAAAATTCTGTGGTGTGTGGTAGAGGTGAGAGAATCATTAAAAAAATAATTCGCTGAACATTCGCCAAACTTTTCCTAAAATTCGTATATTCGACGAATAGATTTGTTGTATTTGCGTACAAAATATACGTTATTATGTGCTATTAGCGAACATTCGCTCACTAATAACGAACGTTCATTTACAAAAATGTACGCAACTTCTTAGAAGACGTACGCATGAGTGTACAAATAGCTTACGAATGTCAGCATACTATTGTCTAAGCGATTACGTAATACACAGGAACGTACGAGGAGAGGCCGCGGCGTGCACTCCTCAGAGGCAGAGCGAATATTCGAGACATATATATGGTAAAGTGCAAATACATTATTATAGGTATAATATAAAAATTTTAAATATCACCTACCTAGTATGCTCACGGACACGTTTAAGTCTCTTTTCTTCTGACGCTTGTAATAGAACTGGAGCAGAGTCCCAAACTCAGTTGCAATTTGTAATCCACATAGGTAAAATTGTAATCCAAATGGGTAAAAAAAAAAAGCAGCAAAGGTTCCTTAAAAACCCTCTTTCAAGGGGCTCCCCAAATAACCTGAAAAGGGGGAAAAAGGCATAAGGCGCACGAATGCGCAACTTAATTTCCTGAGTTGCCTCGTCATCCTCCCGCGCTGGAGAAAGGGGCGGAACTACCAGGGAGGAGTCTGCATCGCTGAATTGAATTCGTACGCAACAGCGTATAGAGTAACTACCAGGGAAAAGTCTGCATTGCTGAATTGAATTCGTACACGACAGCGTATAGAGTAACTAAATTATACGTAGAATAACGTATAATTTATAGGACACTCTACGTAGCAAATGCGTACAAAAGTGAAGCGAATCACCTAATATTCAGATTCGCTTTGCAGCTGAAAAATCCCAAGATTCGATACGAATCTACGAAGCGGCAAATAGATTTGTTCATCTCTAGTGTGTGGTACACTAGCCACAGTCTAGAGAATACGTTTTTGGCCTCAGATATAATTCTACATTTATGATTACACAAAATGTTGA
>ONZH01015212.1:0-111258 GCA_900303285.1 Rhinella marina
AATATACAAGGTACTCTTGCTAATGCCTAGAGTGCAGGCTGGAAGTGACCATATATAAGCTGTGCATGACTGTCCACTAAATGTGGTAGATGTAAGGCCTGAGACACGGCCCCCCACACTGACACACTGAACCCACACTCCAGTAAGTGATGCTGCATGGTCTCCAGGCTCTGCGGACACTCCGGCCTGGGACACGATCTGTCTGGTACATTTCTACATTTCAGGTTCTCTCTGACAAACATCTTCCCATGAAAAGCCAACCAGGCCACATCCTTCATATGAGGGGGGATTCGGGATCTTCCAGGATTTTTGCAGCCTGTCTCCATCTAGTGTTGGGGCATCTCTAAGTTGGATTTGGGCATTAAACTTAGATTGTAGCAGGTTCTTATATATCTGCTCCTGCTGAGCTGTCTAACATCCTGATACATGATCTTCCATCTGACAATCTTATTAATGATATGGACCCCATACCAGGAAACATTACACTTGAGGCGCCCCGTGACCCTCTTTATAGGGTCACCTACTGACCACGCAGACACAAACCTCTGGATCTGGCTCTTATATAGACGGCTCCACGGCTTCACCTCAGAATCCTTACAGAAGGAGAAATTTCTCATCAGAAACATCATATTAAAGAAGAGCTCGAGACACGGCATGGAGAGACCCCCCTCATCATGGGGAAGATAGACGATATTTCTCCTCACCACATTAACTCTACTGCCCCACAAAAATGGAAGAAGACACTATTCAATCTGGGGATCAGAGAGTCCGGCACAGGGAAACACCACACTAATATACAAGAAGATGGGCAGCAGGAAGCTCCTCACCAGCCCCACCTTCTCCAGTACGTCATCTTCCAGTACCCCCAGCTCCGCACCTTCTGCTCACACAACGCCAGCTTCTCCTCCCAGTTCACCTTCCCTTCATCCACAGCTCCAAACACAACCCCCAAAATTTTAATCTTCTCCTCCACAGTTTTGAAGGGCACTGAAAAGGCACGGCTGCCATCACCCAGCCACAGGGCCTCACTCTTCTCCATATTCACCACTGAATTAGACACCTGAGAGAAGTCTGCTATCTCCTGTTCTAGAGCCACCAGTCCTCTCTAGAAGACACCAGGAGCGTCACATCATCTGCATAAGCACAGAACTTATATTCTCCATGTTGTTCTGTACATGACACCTCAGACCCTGAAAATTACTATTATTATGGAGCCTTCTCAAAAAGGGGTCTAAACTGAAGACATACAACAAGGGGCTGATGGGGCAGCCCTGCCTGACACCTGACAGGATCCTGAAGGGGTCTGCTAGATGACCATTCACCAGAGGCTGGCTCATTGCCTCCTTGTAGAGGACTGCAACCACCGGACAAACTGTGTAGGTAGACCGTACTCCAACAACACCTGGTATAGGTAGCCATGGACTCTATCAAAGGCTTTACTCTGGTCTAATCCCACAATGTACGTCTCTACATGATGCTGCTTAATGTAAGCCTCGGCCTCTCTCACCAGCAGTAGTGAGTCCTCTATAGTGCGGCCTCTCACACCACACGTCTGGTTGGGAATGATCAGCTCCCCCGCCACCTCACTCAGCCTGTAATACAAGATCTTCGCCAGGATTTTATAATCAGTATTAAGTAAAGGACAATGGCCGCCAGTTCTTTAAATCTTTTAAATTTCCTTTTTTTGCCAAAAGCACAAGGACCGATTTATATTGGGAGGGCAGAAGCTCCCCGGCAGAGAGACAGTCATTATAAACCTGTACCAGGTCCAGGGCCAGCAAGTCCCTGAACTCTTTATAGAAGTCACTGGTGAGACCGTCCAGCCCAGGACTCTTCTTGGCTTTTAAGGAGTCAATGCTCCTCTTGACCTCGTCCTCTGTTATTGGATTGATCATACTGTCAACCTGTAATGGGTCTAGTTTTGGCAGAGTCACACTCTTCAGATAACTTTGGATATGGTCATTGCTGATCTGACACCCACTAAACAGATTTCCATAATACTCCCCAATAATCTTGTGAAGACTATTAGTGTCAGACTGCTCCACCCCATTGTCATCCAGTAATCCAGTCATCAGCTTCTTACTGACCCTGTTCTTACAGGCAGCATAAGGATCTGGGGTGTGAACTCCCCAACTTATCGTACTGACTCTCAGCTTTCAGGGACTTGAGGCGATCATACTGCAGCTGTCTCATCCTTTGCTTTATGTTCTGGACGCTCTCACTGTCCACCGTCTCGCCACCATTCATCCTGCTGTATAGGCGACTTAGCTGCAGTCTAAGAGCAGAATATCTCATATAGTCCACATTACTCTGTCTCCTGGCTGTACTTATAATAAACTGCTTGATGTCACCTTTCATACACTCCCAACACTCTGCCGTACTATCAAACATACACTGGGTGGTCTTCCGGTCATTATAGAAGGCAGTAAATGAATCTTTAAATGCAGGGTCCAAAATAGAGAGCTATTAACCTTCCAATAGCCCCTACCATAGACCACAGCGCCGGCCAGATCCAGCGTTACACTCATCATACAATGGTCAGAGAACTCTATAGGGGAGATGTTATACTGGGAGGTTCTCCCTGTCCCTTTTTATGTATATTCTGTCTATCCTGCTGGCGTTCCCCCCTTATGGTAAGTATAGGCTTTATATTTGCTTTGTAGACAATAGGGGTCCACTAGATGGGCCTGCTGGACTATAGTATTCAGGAAAGTCTCATCATAACGTAACCTCTTGTGACTACTGGAGCGGTCTACATTACATGACACATTATTAAAATCACCACACATTATAAACACTCGAGATGTAAAACAATATGATTTCATGTTCTGGAACAATTCTCTCCTCTCTTTGGGAGTCTGCTGGGCGTATATATTCATCAATCTATAATATACATTGTCCAGAGTAAAGTCCAGCATGAGACAACGGCCGGGGCAGATCTCCAGGACCCGCTCCACCCGAACGTCCATGTCTTGAAGAGTATAGCCACCCCCATTCCTTTCTAACCAAAGGACCAGAATGATGGCCCACGTCTCCAGTCTCTCCTGGCGGCATACACATGGGCATTACTCTTCAAATAAGTCTCCTGTAAGCAGAAGATACCAGAGCGCTCCTCAGCCAGACGCTGATAGATGACCTGTCTCCGGCTCCTGCTCCTCACACTATTCACATTAATAGAGCTGATCCTCAGCCTCATCACTCAGGTCACTTGGATTTCTTCCTCCTTCTCCCACTGTTGTGACCATTGGTTCCCCATCTTTTGGTGGACACTGGGGGGTCCGGCTCATGGTCCTGAGGATTGTCATCAGAGGGTTGTGCTGGGGATTGCTCCATTGGTGTAGCCTCCTCCTCCTCCCCGAGTACATTGTAACGTCCAGAGGTAATGGCCAGAGCTGAAGCCTCGGCGGCCTCCCCAGTGGCGGGGTGTTTTCTGGATGGATGTGTGGCTGTGCTCTTCTTTCACAATCTGGAACCCTTCATTATCCACACTGGTTCCTGCCTCTGGATCAGCCAACTCTGTAGATGAACTGGTCAGCTGTTTGGGCGTTTCACTGACCAAGTCCCTGAGGATTTTACTTGTACACTGGGGAGATTGTTCAGTGACTGCTGGTACATGTAGTGCAGTCTCCACAGATGGGATATCAGTCTCTGCAACAGGGATTCTGGATATTTTACTTTGGGAGGTAGAAGCCTTTCTTGTGATTGCTGGTACTTGTAGTGCGGTCTCTACTGGTGTACATCAGTCTCTACAGCAGGAGTTTTAAACACTTTTGATCTAGCACACGGAGTCTTTTCAGTGGCTGGTGAGTCTTGTGGCGCAGCGCTCTCAGGTGGGACATCAGATGCTCCGGTACTTTGGCTGTCTGTACTGGTGGCACTGGAGACTGTACTGGTGGCACTGGAGACTGTACTGGTGGCACTGCTGTTCCTGGGGCAGCCTCCGCTTTATCTTGACCTACATCACTGGCATGAGTGGACCCTTGATTGTGCTGTGCCCATGGACACTCCCGGAAGGTATGGCCGTCCTGTGAGCACAGGTTACACACCACCACTCCATGACATTCCTCCTTCACATGTCCCAGCTGTCCACACAATGAGCACTTGAGACGAGAACAGTTAATAGCAAGGTGTCTGCCCCCACATCTATGGCACAAACGTGGCTGCCCAGGGTAGAAGCATATCCCCCTCTCTGGTCCCAGGTAAAAGGAATGGGGCAGATGTCTAGTCACACATTGTACTGTGTCAGTGAGATCTTCACCTTGTAGCCTCCATTCCAGAGGTCCTCCTCATCATAGATCTTCTCTGGACGACTCCTTACCAGACATTGTCTTCTTAGCCAGAGCTCCAGATCAGCCAGAGCCACCACCTCAGACTGGAATAAGATGGTGGCTGTTATCACCTCAGGTTTGGACAGGGAGATCACCTGCAGATGATTCCAGATCACATGATTCTTTGTGTCATTATAAGCGCCCCAGAATAAATCCAAATCATACCTCATCTTGAAACTGACATCAAAGTTTCTGCTGGAAGGAACGTGGATCAGGGCATAGATCTCAGATGCAGCAAAACCCATGAAATCCTTCAATAGTTTCCTCCCGATGTAAGTTCTGGAGGGATATCGCGCTCTGGACCTGTATATCGGATCCGCACTGCGTTCTTCCTCTGTGGCGGGGGGTTAGCCGGCCTGGTGACATTAGAGAACAGTCTCCTGTGCTGGGGCTGCTCTGCTGATTGCTCAGTGCTGGGCCTTCCTCTGCTAATTGTGCTGCAGATGCACCTGAGGCGACTCCTGATTGCTCTGCAGTCTGTACTCCATCCACTGCCTCTGTGCACAGCTGAGGGTTCTGCACAGTGTGTGATTCAGCCTGTTGAGATGGTTCCTGTGATAACTGTGTTTCACTCACAGTACTGAGCAGGGTCTCACTCACAATGTCTGTCTCAGGATCACTCATAGGAGAGTCATTCCTTTCGCCACTGTGCACACATAGTCTGCTGCACTTAACCTTTGCTATCTGTAGTACACACTTTTCTCCAGCATTGTCAGTCTCTATTCCTGCACCAGAGAGGCCTGATCCTCCGGGTGCTGCACCCACACATCGGCACAGAGCTCCCCTGCCACAATTTCCCTCCTCTTCACAAGTCTGAGCTCTCGCCTCTCGCTCTTTCTCCATTGCCCAGTTTTCCACTTTAGGCACCGGGTTTGTATCTTTCACAAGTTTTTCTTTCAATAAAGCCATTTCACGTATATAACTATCCAGAAGCTCACATTTCATCAGCTTCACTTTTGGGTCAGTCTCTTTTTTAATGACATCTCTCAATCTGCTTATCTGCATTTCCAGTTTAAATAAATCTTTCCGGGTAACTTTTGAACTTGATCCAGAAAAACCACAAACTTTACTGGACTCACCAGCCACATCTCCAGACATCAGCTCCTCCACCACTCCATGCTATAGGCCACACTCAAGCCTGGGCTTTCCCAGGATCATCAGCCCAGCTTCCTCCCCTCCTCCTGGGCAGAAGCCATGCCTCCGCCCTACAGGGAGCTCAGCAACACACGTCTGTCCTCTCCTATGTACAAGAATAGAACTACTATAATACTGCTCCTATGTACAAGAATATAACTACTATAATACTGCTCCTATGTACAAGAATATAACTACTATAATACTGCTCCTATGTACAATATAACTACTATAACTGCCTTCTACAGATATAACTATACTGCCTTCTATGTTAGAGATATAAAGATATAACTACTATAAACTATGTACGCCTCTGTGTACAGAATATAACTACTAATACTCTCTCTATATACAAGAATATAACTACTATAATAACTGCTCCTATATGTACAAGAATATAACTACTATAATACTGCTCCTATGTACAAGAATATACTACTATAATACTGCTCCTATATACAAGAATATAACTACTATAAACGCTTCTATGTACAAGAAAATATAACTACTATAATACTGCTGCTCCTATATACAAGAATATAATAACTGCTCTTATGTCAAGAGTATAACTGCCATAATACTGCCTCCTGTGTACAAGAATATAACTACTATAATACTGCTCCTATGTACAAGAATATAACTACTATAATACTGCTCATATGTACAAGCATATAACTACTATAATACTGCTACTATGTACAAGAATATAACTACTATAATACTGCTCTTATGTACAAGAATATAACTGCCATAATACTGCCTATGTACCTTATGTACAAGAATATATAACTACTATAATACAGCTCCTATGTACAAGAATATAACTACTATAATACTGCTCCTATGTACAGAGCATATAACTACTATAATACTGCTACTATGTACAAGAATATAACTACTATAATACTGCCTCAATGTACAAGAATATAACTATATATACTCTCTATGTACATACTGCTCTCCATATGTACTATGTAGAATATAACTACTATAATACTGCTCCTATGTACAAGAAATATAACTACTATATACTGCTTATCTATGTACAAGAATATAACTACTATATTAACTGCTCCTATGTATATGTACTCTTAACTATAATACTGCTCCATATAACTACTATAATACTGTACAAGAATATAACTACTATAATACTAGCTCTCTATGTACAAGAATATAACTACTATATACTGCTCCTATGTACAAGCATAATAACTACTATAATACTGCTCTTGTACAAGAATATACTACTATATACTGCCTCATATGTACAAGAATATAACTACTATAATACTGCTCCTATGTACAAGAATATAACTACTATAATACTGCTCCTATGTACAAGAATATAACTACTATAATACTGCCCTATGCTCATATGTACAAGAATATAACACTATACTATAATACTACCAAGAATAATACTACTATAATACTGCCTCCCTATGTACAAGAATATAACTACTATAATACTGCCTCCTATGTACAAGAATATAACTACTATAATACTGCCTCCTATATGTATGTACAAGAATATAACTATATAATACTGCCTCCCATGTACAAGAATATAACTACTATAATACTGCCTCCTATGTACAAGAATATAACTACTATAATACTGCCTCCTATATACAAGAATATAACTACTATATTACCGCTCCTATGTACAAGAATATAACTACTATAATACTGCTCCTATGCTCCTATGTACAAGAATATAACTACTATAATACTGTCTCCTATATACAAGAATATAACTACTATAATACTGCTCCCATGTACAAGAATATAATTACTATAATACTGCTCCTACGTACAAGAATATAACTACTATAATGCTGCTCCTATGTAGAAGAATATAACTACTATAATACTGCTCCTATGTAGAAGAATATAACTGCTATAATACTGCTCCTATGTACAAGAATATAACTACTATAATACTGCCCTATGTACAAGAATATAACTACTGTAATACTGCCTCCTATGTACAAGAATATAACTACTGTAATACTGCTCCTATGTACAATAATATAACTACTATAATACTGCTCCTATGTACCAGAATATAACTACTATAATACTGCCTCCTATGTAATCCATACATATGTGATCCATACATACAGCAGAGCAGGTGATCCATACATACAGGAGAGCAGGTGATCCATACATACAGGAGAGTAGGTAAATCCCCCAATGGGCCTCTGAACATGGTGGAGCCCTAATAACACGTGGTACAGTAGACTGACTGCACTGCAAATAGAAAGGCAGCGTATAGTATCTCAACCATAATATCTGATCATGTAAAAAACTAGCAGTTCCTAGTTTATTATGGTAGATACATCAAGTGGTGCCTGGTAGGTATATGGTCAGGCTGGTTTGTATCCTCTTTCCTCAGGGACCTGCTCACTGCTGGGGCCACCATAACCTATCATCCTGTAGCATACTGCTGCTGCTGCTGTGTGAGCATACAGTATATAGTATTTGCACATTGATATACAGTGGGCCCACAGAATGAATTTTACTGGTGGTCCTTAGGCACCTCAGCTCAGACACTGTATACAGTACATATGAAAGAGATGTTAGTCCGGCAGTGGACAAGATGAAAGATATTGATGGTATCCAGTTTGAGAGTGGATGAATGACGGAATAAAGGCACTAACAGAACTAGACTCTGATCAGCCATACACAACAAAGTGAACTCAATGCCGGCAGCAATGAAAGGCAGAATGACAACAGAACCTAAGCTTCGTTGAGAGCTGCATTGTAAGAGACAGGCAATAGATGGTGACCCCTCAATCTCTATTCAGGCTTGGTTTCTCAAACTTAAAGAAAATTATTTCTTTCACACTTCTTTTGAACCATTGCTCTCTGTGTCTAAGATGCAAACCTCACTGTCATTAAATGAGAGCCCTTTTGCCTAAAGGGGTTCTCCGGGAATTAAGAAAATGAAAATACGTAAATATTGTTTTATTATAAATATATTCCCACATACATTTCATTAGTTATAATGGCTCGTTTTGTCTGGGGAGCAATCATTAGCAGAAACAAAATGGCCGCTGTCCTATTAGTACACACAGAACCTGTCCTAATCACACAGCAGGACAAGTTACTTCACAACACTGAGGTAAAGAGCTGCCTCATCCTCCTCTCTGCTCTGCCAGGGATTATGATCCCGACTACAGTTTAATATGATATTTAGCTGAATCTTTATAGCAATAGACTCCATAAGGAGACATGAAGTACAGAGAGAACGGACAGGACAGACTGTGGTAATGGAGACTGCACACAAGTGCTGCTGCTCATTAGCCATATTTGCTCATGAACTCCATTCCTACAGAGATTCGACTAGAGATCTTATCATCTGTATTCGGGATCATAATCCCTGACAAGCAGAGCAGAGAGGAGGATGAGACAACTCTTTACCTCAGTGTTGTGCAGTAACTCGTCCTCCTGTGTGATTAGGACAGGTTCTGTGTGTACTAATAGGACGGTGGCCATTTTGTTTCTCTTAATCATTGCTCCCTAGACAAAACGAGCCATTATAACTAATGTAAGGTATTTGTGAATAGATTTATCATGAAGTAATATTTAAGTATTTTCATTTTCTTAATTCCCGGAAACCCCTTTAAGATGCAGGTATACAGATGAGTCCTGAACGCAGGCTCAAAATCTGCAGTGTGGACTCAGCTGTGTACCTACATCTTAAGGACAATAGACACTCTGATGACGGCAAGGTTTGCATCTTAGATGCAGAGAAAGACGAAGTGTGAAAGAAATTATTATATTAAGTTTAAGAAACCAAGCCTTGTACCACCACCATGTATTGTCTGCCACTTACAATGCAGCTCTAACAACCCTCCCGAGGCAGTTTAACCACAATTAATAGCTTCCATCATGCAAATGGAATCAACACCATGACCGAAGCATGAGCCACCAGTATTTAATGCGGATTTCTTCCAGAGGCCATTCTAATTGAGAAAGTAAGACTAACGAAACCTCTTCAACAAAAAACACATACTGATATGAACACTAATGATTACGTGAGGATAACTACTCATGAAGTCTTTGTAGCAATGAGCTAAAACAACCCGGGGGGAAGGGGGTTCCCAAATAGGAGATGCCCTTCTATAATGCTCCTATGACCTATAAGGCCATGTGGACAGGGGTTCTCCTGATGGGTCACTCCATTTAAAGGGGTATTCTCATCTGAGACAATGGGGGCATATCAGTAGGATATGCCCCGATTGTCTGATAGGTGCGGGACAGCTACACCGACAACAGAGTTTCCCTGGGTCCAGCCACCAGCAAGCCTTCTCCCCATAGTAGTGAATGGGAGCGCAACGCCCTTGTACGGCCACCGCTCCCATTCATTTCTAAGGGGCCGACGGAAATATTTTTAAAAAATTGAAATGAATGGAGGGTGGCTGCTGAACTTTCGGGGCTCCGCTCTGGGTGTAGGTCCCAGTGGTGGCGATATGCCCCCATGGTCTGAGATGGGAAGACCCCTTTAATGCTCATTGTTTCAACAAACCAACTGAAGTTCAGGGGCCACATACTTTCTGCAAGGTTTTTATACATTACGGATAGAGATGAGCGAATCATCCAAAATTCGCTTCGCCAAATATTCGTCGAACCTTTCAAAAGATTCGTACGAATTCGAATCTATTTGTCGAATCTGCGTACAAATCATACGTTATTATGTGGTGTTTTGCGAACATTCGCGCACTAATAACAAACTTTCAGTTTTAAAAGGTACGCAACTTCTTTGGACACATATGCATGAGCGTACAAATTGCATACGAAAATGACGGAGAGGAATGGTGGAGGAACGCTCTGAGTCTGACCCCTGGCTACATATGGATACTGTATCAGCAGATGACAGCAGATCATCCGGCTGAGACTGAGATGAGCGTGCCATCCACTTTACTACCTCATCTACTTTCTCCTCCACTACAATTTTGCGCCTTGGTGGGTTAGCCTGGTGGAACAACGGCCAAGTATTGTGAATACTACAAGTAGAAGCTCCGGCTACAGGTCCTCTGGCACTGCTGCCCTGTGCCACCTTCTCCTTTTTTTAGAGCGCGAGGTCTGGCTGGAACTGGACCTTTTTCCAGACATTTTTCACTTCACTCTGTGGCCCTGCAGCTGGTCTTTGTCCCTCTCTCTCCCTATATCTCCCTGCCTGATTAATTACTGGCCCTGCACTTGCCCTGTAGTATCCCTGATGTGTAATATGGATTCCCAGAACAATTACACCCCAATTTTCACAAAACAGGTCTCCGTGTCTCAGAACTTCACACACAGTGCTTCTGCTCGTCTCAGCAGTCGCAGCAGAAGTGATGTGTCACTGGCTTACCGAGCCTGAGCCAATCAGAGCAAGCCCTGCCCACTAGGTCAGGTGACCACTTTCTTCCCGGGCTTTTGCGCACGAATAACAAACTAGCAGTAAAAGTTCGCTAATTAACTGAATCCGTACGCATCAGCATATAAACTAACTTATACGTAGCATTAGCGTACAATTTATCGAACAAGTACGTAGCGAATGTGTAGAAAGCCTTGAGAACATTTTCGAATCAAACAAAGCGAATCTCCCAAAAATTCGGATTTGCTTCACAGCAGAAAATTTCCAAGATTCGTATCGAATCTACGAAGCGGCGAATACCTTTTCCGCTGCTAAGAATGTATTGTAAGTGCTCATCATTTTGCTGACTTACTAGTTGTTTGTAGTCAAGTTGAAGATCGATGTTGATCCCTGAGATTGTATTGAACTTTAAGATAAATTCCACTTCTTTATTTTATCTGTAAATCCCCTAATTCCTCCATTCTACACGCCGAGAAGACTACAATTCCACCGCTTCCCCCAGAGTTGCAGGCGGATTACGGGTTTAATTTAATAACCACTCGAGTGGGTTTTTACTGCATTAATACATGTGAAAGATGCTTTACTTAATGGAATACAACTGAAAGAAGAAAGTAAGTGCGTCTTCAAGAAGAGTGCACCGGGGATAATTACGCTGCAAAATCAGGGACTCGTTTTACTTTTGGCCAAATAAGCCAAAATAAATCTTCTTAATGCAGAGATGATTAATCATTTAAATTACCGAAATATCTAAATCTGCCAAACAGGAGAAGGAGGCCATTCCTCATCCGTGGCTCTGTTATTTCACATTGTCAGTAACATATAGCATTGTTAGATAGAACCGCCAGCTAGTAAACACTCTAGAGGATAGTAATAGTGTCCTGCCAGTCACATGAGGGAGCGGGGCTGCAGGATAGGCGCAATACAAGACCCGGGGGTTACACATAGAACATGTATCAAGGACACCTCTGGCCAGTATTAACATGGAGGACAGTGGTGGTCTGACAGAAGAACAGTTGTGACGTCACAGAAGGTCACCTGAGAGAAACCAGCTGTTGGTGTCCATGAAGCTCACTTGACGAGTTGTGATGTCACAGATGCTAACCTCTCTGAAACCCACTTGTGATGTCACAGCAGCTTACTTGACTGAAAGCCACTTGTGATGTCATTGTATCTTTCCTGACAGAAGCACAGTTATGTCACAGAAGATCTCCGAATGTCACAGAACCCACGAAAGATGTCAAAGCAGCTGACATGGCAATTAGTTGTGATGTCACAGAAGGTCTCCTGAGGGAAACCTACTGACGGTGTCCCAAAAGCTCACCTGACAATGAGTTGTGATGTCACAGATGCTTACCTCTCTGAAACCCACTTGAGATGTCACAACAGGTTACTTGACTGAAAGTCACATGTGATGTCATCGTAGCTTACCTGACAGAAGCATAGTTAATATTTCACAGAAGATCATCGGACTGAAACCTACTGATGGTGTCTCAGAAGCTCACCTGAAAATGAGATGTAATGTCACTGATGCCTACCTCTCTGAAACCCATTTGAGATGTCATACCATCTTTCCTGACAGAAGGACAGTTGTTACGTCACAGAAGATCACCCACTGAAACCTATTGACGGTATACCAGAAGCTCACCTGAAAATGAGTTGTGATGTCACAGAAGATCACCTGATTGAAACCTACTGACGGTGTGCCAGAAGCTCACCTGATAATGAGTTGTGATGTCACAGAAGATCACCTGAGTGAGACCTATTGACGGTGTGCCAGAAGCTCACCTGACAATGAGTTGTGATGTCACAGATGGTTACCTCACAGAAATCCACTTGTGATGTCAGCATTTACCTGAATGAAATCCACTTGTGGTGTGGTAGTGTCCCACTTGTCCTGTCGTAGTAGCTGTAAGTTGTGAGGTGTGGTCTCCATGGATCTGACTTGTTTTACAAGCCCATGTCACAGATAACAATCGGGCTGAACTCTGGAAAATTTTCTTTGAGGTATTTGTGTCTATGATGGAATTAGGAACGTAACACAAGGTGAGGTCTTGCATATTTTGTTTTCTGACACCTCTTAATCATGGCCAACAGTAACTTGATGTGAGGTACCTACAGTAACCCTTAGGGATACAGGGTAAGTACTAACCTCTACATACAGGTAATACCCAACAAAGCCGGCCATTTTGGAGATGCCCACAACCAGTCGCCTCACCTTCACAATTTGGTCCCTGAGTCTTTCAGATCCTCACACTTGATAGGTCAATCAACCCTTTCTTTGTACAGCACTACAGAGTATGTTGGAGCAGAATAACTAAATACCAATAAATCCATTCTAGCTGAAGGTACGTCATGTATGTTCTTTCGTTGTGTGTGGGCTGCTCTCTTCTGTCACTCACAGATGGACAATGTCCTCAGTCCAGCACTACCGAGAACTAGTCAGGAACCAATCTGACTGATTTAGGAAGAAAAAAGTGGACAGCTAAATCCATTGCTTTGGATCATCTGACTAATGCTTTTCTGTTTTCCATTTTTTTTAAAGGTGAGTTTTGCAAAGCAACGCAGAACTGTAATACATATTGTAGCCACTAGGTGGTGGTTTAGAGTATTGATCTCCAGACATGTAGTAGTAAGAGTTCAAGTGATCAGGCAGACAATAGCAAGGAATATAGCATAGGAATATACAGGACACATAATAACTTACTGTACCTAACAGCAATAAAAAAAAGCCGATTGCTCAGCCCCCATCAAACTGTCCTTGGAGTAGTTACAGCATGTATGGTACAGCAACAAGCGTGGGGATACTTGCACATAAGAGTTAGTATTATATCAGTTATATTCTTTTACATAGCAGTATTATAGTAGTTATATTCTTGTACATAGGAGCAGTATTATAGTAGTTATATTCTTGTACATAGGAGACAGTATTATAGTAGTTATATTCTTGTACATAGGAGCAGTATTATAGTAGTTATATTCTTGTACATAGGAGACAGTATTATAGTAGTTATATTCTTGTACATAGGAGCAGTATTATAGTAGTTATATTCTTGTACATAGGAGCAGTATTATAGTAGTTATATTCTTGTACATAGGAGCAGTATTATAGTAGTTATATTCTTGTACATAGGAGGCAGTATTATAGTAGTTATATTCTTGTACATAGGAGCAGTATTATAGTAGTTATATTCTTGTACATAGGAGACAGTATTATAGTAGTTATATTCTTGTATATAGGAGCAGTATTATAGTAGTTATATTCTTGTACATAGGAGGCAGTATTATAGTAGTTATATTCTTGTACATAGGAGCATTATTATAGTAGTTATATTCTTGTACATAGGATGCAATATTATAGTAGTTATATTCTTGTACATAGGAGCAGTATTATAGTAGTTATATTCTTGTACATAGGAGCAGTATTATAGTAGTTATATTCTTATACATAGGAGCAGTATTATAGTAGTTATATTCTTGTACATAGGAGCAGTATTATAGTAGTTATATTCTTGTACATAGGAGCAGTATTATAGTAGTTATATTCTTGTACATAGGAGCAGTATTATAGTAGTTATATTCTTGTACATAGAAGGCAGTATTATAGTAGTTATATTGTTGTACATAGGAGGCAGTATTATAGTAGTTATATTCTTGTAGATAGGAGGCAGTATTATAGTAGTTCTATTCTTGTAAATAGGAACAGTATTATAGTAGTTATATTCTTGTACATAGGAGCAGTATTATAGTAGTTATATTCTTGTACATAGGAGCAGTATTATAGTAGTTATATTCTTGTACATAGGAGGCAGTATTATAGTAGTTATATTCTTGTACATAGTAGCAGTATTATAGTAGTTATATTCTTGTACATAGGAGCAGTAATATACCGTAGTAATAAAAAATGGATCTTGACAGCACTCCCTCCTTGCAAACAAGGCAATACCTTTTGCGATGGTGCTCGCGGTGTTGAGCCCCAGCCTGTTGGGCTCCCTTGATGCATCCAAGTGTAAAGTAAAACCGCAGCACTCACTGTCTTCAAAAAGTAGGTTATTTATTCACCAGGTAGGCGACGTTTCGACCAACAGTGGTCTTTATCAAGCAAGTAGTGCAATACAAAGTGACAAACCTATATACCCAGTCCTAAGTGAAAACGAGGCAGGAACCTCCCAAAAATGGGGGTGGCTCCACCTCAATCACCACCGAGGTGTACACCAAATTTTACATACATTAACACAGGTGAATAATACATACCATAAGACTTCCATGTCCAACAAACACCTTAAAAGGGGAGAGATCGGCATTATATCAGAAAGCCACGTGTGGCGTGTACGTTCGCCGCTGCGGCCGCGCGCTGTATAACAGGAAGTGACACCGCACGCTGTCATGCCGAGTTACCACGTGACCTCAAAGCCGACAGTACATTCTGGACCTGTACTCGTCTATTTTCCTGGACAGAGTCCTCAGACCATACTCAACTGAAACAAGGTCATTTGTGCAAGATACTACACATTTCCTTAAGAAATTGCGAGAGGTGGATTTCAGATCAGGGGACCTATTGGTCTCTTTTGATGTGACCAGCCTCTATACGTGCATTAATCATGACTTAGGCTTGGAAGCGGTTAGATGGGCATTGACATGGTCCAACTACACACCAGAGATCCAATGTTTCCTTATTGATCTACTTGACATTTTGCTGACCTGTAATTATTTTTTGTTTGGTGACACGTTTTACGGGCAGATACGGGGGACCGCAATGGGGTCCAATGTGGCCCCTACCTATGCCAATATCTACATGGCGTTTGTAGAGGAGGTACATATATATCCATCCGCCCCCTTCCAGTTAGTGAGGGGGTGGATGAGATATATTGATGACATTTTTCTCGTGTGGAAGGGATCTGAGACACTCTTATGCAACTTCCACTCGTTTGTTAATGAAATACATCGGGACTTAAAATTTACAGTTGTGACGTCACAAGAATCTTTACAATTTCTTGACACTCTTGTTTATGTGGAGGGAGACGGTCTGAAGACTGACTTATTTATTAAACCTACTGACCGTAACAACACATTACACTTTGACAGTGCACACCCTAGGAAAATGCTGGAATCGCTCCCGTATAGTCAACTGTTGAGAACTAGGCGGATAGTGTCTGATGAGAATTTGATAGATGAGAGACTAGTGAGGATGAGTCAACGTTTTGTAAATAGACGGTATCCAAAAAACTTGGTGGATAGACATAAATTGAGGGCCAGAAAGCTAACAAGGAACCATCTTTTAAATACAGTACAATGTAGTAAAAAAACGGAAAGAATTCCTTTTGTTTCAACATTTACTAAAGCTAGTAAGCAAATAGCGAATGTTCTGAACAGCAACTGGCACATTCTAGCTCAGTCATTTCCCCAGATAGGGGAATTTCAGGTTCCCCCACTAATGTCTTATAGGAGATCTAGGAATCTAGCAGACAGATTGGTACGGGCAGATTTGCCCTGCTCAACTAAACAGAGGACTCAGATAAAAGGGTGTTACCCCTGCTTGGGATGCTGTCATTGCAACAGCATCCTAAAGGGTGAGACATTCACACATCCACGAACTGGGAAGAAATACTATATAGACGGTTTTTATACATGTAATTCGGATTTCGTTATCTATGTACTACAGTGCCCTTGTGGCCTATATTATGTAGGAGAAACCACCCAACCACTTAAGGCTAGGTTGAACCAACATAGGTACACAATACGGAAACTACTGTCTAAAAAACGTGATGATGTGACTTTACAGGAACCAGATCAACCAGTTCCAGAACATTTTGTACGACTGAAACATAATGTGGCCCAACTAAGATTCCGTATTATTGATGGAGTCTCCCCCTGAGGAGGGGAGGAGACGGAGAAGGAGCACTCAAAAGATTGGAACTAAAATGGATATTTGAGTTGGATACCTTGGAGCCCAGGGGCCTAAATAGGGAATTTAAGGTGGGCTCTCTTTTCTAGAAGATCTATTAGGGCCCGTTGAGGGGTCCATTCCCAAACTGGACTGTGCGATTTATTCTGTTTTGTATTATGTGACATGCAGTTTGTACACCCGACGTATGTCGAGAGAATATTTACCTATTGTGATACGCAGGGTATTTTTAAATTTTTAATTCCTTATTATTTCATTTTTTCTGTTACAGAGGGGATCAGCTTTGATAACTACATTCAGTATTTGAGCCATACCTTCATTGGACTACCTTCACACAGCGTTGTGGTATCTGCTGGATTCTGGTAAAAGACATTTTGATGTAATGGCATTTGAGCTTGTTATGTGTTCTCTGTACTATTATTTACTCCATTATTCTGACCCATTGTATGGTTGACATATGGGGCATAAACACATTTATCTGTGTGGAGCAATTTACTCCTTTAACATAATATGTGGGCCAGGAGCAGATGACCCATAGCCTGAATGGTGAATGGTTTGGAGAGATGGGATAAGTATCCCTGTTGCGGAGACACTCGACTCAGGGTGGAATTCTGCTATGGGCTACGGACTCCCCACCTGCAAACCAGGGGGCTTGAGGTCAACAACACCCGGGATGGGAGTCCATGGATGTTGGATCCAGTTGTCCCCTGAGATACTCTAATTGGCACTTGTTCAGCCTCATCCGGGAAGAGATCCTGTGGTTGAGGTGTCAATATGTCATTATTTAAGTTTGAATGATATTTGGCTGGGTCCTACACTGAGCCTACCTGTTGTATAGCCTCTTTCTGTTACGATTGGTGGAGTTAGTGATTTGATTTACATTTATTTAAGTAGTACAGAGAATATTTAAGCTCTTTATAGATGATCTTTTTGGAATCCTACGATACTCTCAATAGCTTTGTGATGGTTACCCCATTAAGAGAGCCCATATTAATACGGTTTTGCTTTCAATGGTAGCAATTGGAACACACCTTGCTCATTTGACTAGGTTTTTTAGTGATAAAACATAGAGGTACTCTTTGGGGGTGTTCTGATAGCTCTGGTAGGACAGCTTGGCAGTTTTTAACTGTCCTCTGACTTATGGTACCATTATACTGTTGGCGCCTGGCAACGGGACGCTTTGTGTACGATTGACGAGTACAGGTCCAGAATGTACTGTCGGCTTTGAGGTCACGTGGTAACTCGGCATGACAGCGTGCGGTGTCACTTCCTGTTATACAGCGCGCGGCCGCAGCGGCGAACGTACACGCCACACGTGGCTTTCTGATATAATGCCGATCTCTCCCCTTTTAAGGTGTTTGTTGGACATGGAAGTCTTATGGTATGTATTATTCACCTGTGTTAATGTATGTAAAATTTGGTGTACACCTCGGTGGTGATTGAGGTGGAGCCACCCCCATTTTTGGGAGGTTCCTGCCTCGTTTCCACTTAGGACTGGGTATATAGGTTTGTCACTTTGTATTGCACTACTTGCTTGATAAAGACCACTGTTGGCCGAAACGTCGCCTACCTGGTGAATAAATAACCTACTTTTTGAAGACAGTGAGTGCTGCGGTTTTACTTTACACTTGGAAGCAGTAATATAGTAGTTATATTTTTGTATATACGGCCCCTGGAACTTTTCAACCTTTTGCCACATTCAAACAAACAGGCTTCAAACAAAATGATATAACATTTTACATTTTTGGTGAAGAATCAACAACAAGTGGGTCACAATTGTGAAGTGGAACAAAATTTATTGGATCATTTAAACTTTTTTTGTAATAATAAAACTGAAAAGTGAGGCGTGCAAAATTATTCGGCCCATTTACTTTCAGTCCAGAAGTTGATTGAGGATCTCTGAATGATCCAATGTTGTCCTAAATGACTGATGAAGAGAAATAGAATCCACCTGTGTGTAATCAAGTCTCCGTATAAATGCACCTGCTCTGTGATAGTCTCAGGGTTCTGCATCATGAAGACCAAGGAACACACCAGGCAGGTCCCTGATACTGTTGTGGAGAAGTTTAAAGCCGGATTTGGAGACCAAAAGATTTCCCAAGCTTTAAACATCCCAAGGAGCGCTGTGCAAGCGTCATATTGTAATGGAAGGAGTATCAGACCACTGCAAATCTACCAAGACCCGGCCGTCCCTCTAAACAAGGAGAAGACTGATCAGAGATGGAGAGAGGCCCATGATCACTCTGGATGAACTGCAGAGATCTACAGCTGAGGTGGGAGAGTCTGTCCATAGGACAACAATCAGTCCAACACTTCACAAATCTGCCCTTTATAGAAGAGTGGCAAGAAGAAAGCCATTTCTCAAAGATATCCAGAAAAAGTCTGGTTTACAGTTTGCCACAAGCCCCTGGGAGACACCAAACATGTGGAAGAAGGGGCTCTGCTCAGATGAAACCAAAATCCAACTTTTTGGAAACAATGCAAAACGATATGTTTGGCGTAAAAGCAACACCGCTCATCACCCTGAACACACCATCCCCACTGTCAGACATGGTGGGGGCAGCATCATGGTTTGGGCCTGCTTTTCATCAGCGGGGACAGGGAAGATGGTTAAAATTGATGGGAAGATGGATGGAGCCAAATACAGGACCATTCTGGATGAAAAGACCTGAGACTGGGACAGAGATTTATCTTCCAATAAGACAATGATCCCAAACATAAAGCAAAATAATTTTGCACGCCCCACTTTTCAGTTTTATTATTACAAAAATTTTTTAAATGATCCAATAAATTTCGTTCCACTTCACAATTGTGACCCACTTGTTGTTGATTCTTCACCAAAAATGTAAAATGTTCTATCTTTTTGTTTGAAGCCTGAAATGTGGCAAAAGGTTGAAAAGTTCCAGGAGGACGAATACTTTCGCAAGGCACTGTAGGAGCAGTATTATAGTAGTTATAGTCTTGCACATTTGATCAGTATTAAAGTAGGCAGATAAAATATTTAACATACTGGTAGTATTATAGTATTCATGTTTTTGAAACCTTTTTATTATCTTCTAAATTCTCGGCTCACAGATGACTGTACTGATGCCAAAAACCTTGTTTATTGTATGAAATATGCCACCTTTTAGTGGAGGTTTCACAGCCTGTAAAGTTATATCTGTTTTGTAATGAAAATAATGACAATTCTCTTTGAACAGGCCTCGGAGAGTCTTTTGTGTTGTCCACAAAGCTGCTTGTTCCTTTCTGCCCTCATAGTTATATTTGTCATTTAGAAGATGAAACTGAAAAGCTGAGGTGGAAGCAAAGTGGAAAATTCATTCAATTGAATGTGAACGGTCTGGAGGTGCTACTAAAAAATTGAAGCCCCTGCTGTGAGTCCTGCTGATCTACTAAGTGCTCACCAGGTATTGTGCTGAAGACATTGACGAGACCTGAGAGGAAACTTCTAAGTGCTGGGTTTTATTTCTTGTACAGACGATGAGGAGGATTGTGTCCTTCTATATGTGCTGGGATTCAAAGATTCTATGTACATAGGAAATATCTTTCAGTATGAGACGTTCGACAATTGTGCCCTTACCCATTCATGATGAAATTCCACTACAACAACATTGAAGTAAGAAAGTAAAAGCATAGAAAAGAACTCTGTTGGAGGCAATGAATTATTCTTTCCTTCTAGTTCAACTTTTAACAATTTGTAGATGAAGCATCAACAGTTGACCCTAATGAAATAAAGTCACCATGAATGTGCTGAATTAGATAATGCTACTACCAAATGGATGAAGCCCTCACAGATTAGATGAAGGCACCAATATTGTGCTCAGTAAGAAAACCCCACCACCAATGCCATTGATTTCATGCCAACTCAAATGGGATGAAGGTACCACTAATGAGTATAATGATGTGAAGCCACTAGAAATGGGCCCAATGAGATAGCATTCCCATCAATGGTTCCCATGGTAGAAAGTCACCACAGCCTGAGTGAAGGCACCATCAATGGGCCCAATGATATGAAGTCACTATAAACAGGATAAAGGCACCACAATTGGTCTCAATGAGATAATGGTACCACTAATGGTCCCAATAGGATGAATTCGCCACAGATTAGATTTAGGACCACCAATAAACCCAATGATATGAAGCCAACACAAATGGGATGCAGGCATCACTAATGATTCCAACGATATGAAGCCGCCACAAATGAGATTAAAGCACTATTAATGGGCCAAATGTGAGAATATTATCACCAATGGACAAAATGGCAAAAAGCCACCTGAAATTGAAGAAACGAACCGCCAAAGGGCCCAATGATATGAAGCCACCATGGCTAGGTTGAAAGCACCACCAATAGCCCAATGAGATAATACTACCACCAAGGCCCCAATGGGATGAAGGCACCACCAATGGGCCCAAAGGGATGAAGTCACCACAAGTTAGATGAAGGCATCACTAAAAGGTATAATGATATGAAGCCACCAGAAATGGGAACAATGAGATAACACTGGCTTCTACCTCACAGGGTTTTTTTGCCCTCCTCTGGATCAACTTGTAGGATAACAGGCTGAACTGGATGGCCTTATAAACTGTTACTATCACTAATGGTCTCAATGGCATAAAGCCATCAAAGCCTGGGAGGAGACACCATCAATGGGCCCAACAATATGAAGCCACTATAAACAGGATGTAGGCACCATCATTAGGTCCAATGAGATAATGCTACCAATCAACCAATGGTACCAATGGGATGAAGTGACCACAGATGAGATGAAGGCATCACTGATGGGTCCAATGATATGAAGCCACAACAAATAGCATTAAGGCATCACCAATGACCTCTATGAGATACAGTAACATTACCACCAATGAGCAAAATGTCAAAAAGCCATCACAGATTAAATAAACGAACCACCAATGGGCCCAATGATATGAAGCCACCATGGCTAGGTTGAAGGAACCACCAATAACCCAATGAGATAATACTACCACCAATGGCCCCAATGGGATAAAGGCAAGACCAATGGGTTCAATGAATAATGCTACTAACGATGGTCCCAATGGCATAATGTCACTGTAAATTAAATAAAGGCATCACCCATGGGCCCACTGATATGAAGCCAACACAAATGATTAAGGCATCACCAATAGCTATAATAATATGAAGCCACCACATATAGCATTAAGGCATCACCAATAGGCTCAATGAGATACAGTAACATTATCACCAATGAGCAAAATGGCAAAAAGCCACCACAGATTGAATGATGATACCACTAATGGGCCCAATGATATGAAGCCACCATGACTAGGTTGAAGGCACCATCAATAGCCCAATGAAATAATGCTTCACCAATGGACCTAATGGAATGAAGGCACCAACGATGGGCCCATTGAGATAAGGCTACCACCAATGGTCCCAATGGGAGGAAGTCACCACAGATCAGACAAAGGCATCACCAGTTGGCCCAATGTTATGAAGCCAACACAAATGGCATGAGGGGACCATCAATAAGCTAAAACCACCACTACTGGGCACAATAGACCGACCTTGATAAATAACTGTTTTTTTATATTGTGTTGAGGTAATTTCGGGCATATTGAGGTAACTGAAGGTTCCTCCAATCAACACTACCCTTGATTAGCCATAGAAAATTTGCCATTTATTATTGATATCATTGGATGCCAGTGTCTAAGCATCTCCTTACAGGGGTGGTCTAACCAAGTCAACTCCTTCATTAAAGCTGCTATCAGCTGATCGGTTCAGATGCAGAACCCCTGGCAATCACCTGCTAAGTTACAGTGGCCACTTGACATGGAACAGATAAAAATGAATGCTGGATCGGCGGACGTCCTGGTGACTCGACCCCTTTGAACTTTTTTCTCACCATCTCAAGTATTGAATGGATCCACAAAAAGGGAATATTCAGATTTAAGATGTGTGCAGAGTCTTACAGAAACAAACAAAAATAATTAATAAATTTGTCAATTAGTGCTGCATAGAAATATGTCAACCAACAATGCAGGAGGCGAATTGTGGATTGAATGGAGTAATTATATCTCTGCCCGCAGCTCTTGGATGAATTTCCATTAATTACTGAACAATCTAGAAGCACAAAGCAGTAATCCAAATACTCTGCGTTTCTATCATCCATTACCCTATAAGAAGCAGAAAATGTATTCACTCCTATTCTTTGATTATTCATGAGTAAAAAGGCGCTTAAATTATCCAGGGAGAAGGCATAATACAATAAAGTTTCTGACGATGAGACTTTGCAGTGCGGCGGGGTCCTTAAAATTTAATAAAAAGCTGATTAATAACTAAACAGTAGCTTATATTCCCCCGAGCGCCGACTCTGACCTCACACAGCTTGAAATGAGTCATGAAGACATTATCTGTTTGTAAAATTATATTGATTCAGGAAAATAAAGAGAGATCGCATTGGCAGCAGGGAAAAATTGTTTATCTTCAATAATGCCAAATGGCTTTCACACCGTCAGTATTTGGTCAGTGATTTCCATCAGTGATTGGGAGCCAAAACCAAGAGTGGAGCCTCCACAGGGATCGGGTATAATGGAAAGATCTGCACCTGTTCTGTGTTTTTGACCTATACCTGGTTTGGGTTCACAAATCACTGTTGGAAATCATTGATCAAACAGTGACTATGTGAAAGCGGCCTTGCAGGAAGTATTATAAAGCAATAAATAAATACAGAAAAAAAAAGAAGTCAATTAAAACAAAAATAATATAAAAAGGAAACTATTGTAAACACAAAAGAGAATATAAAATAAAGTAATTAAAAAAGTTAAAAATAAAAAAAATTAAAATGTTAAAATAAACAATTGGAAAAAATAATATCAAATAAGTTCAACATAATAATAAAAATAAAATGATAAATTGGAAAATAAATTGCACGTAAAATAAAGTAACTATAAAAAAAACACTGTACAAATAGGATTATAAGTCAGTAAAATAAAAGGTGGAAATTAAAAAAATAAAAAAATAAAATTAAGAAACAGAGAACAATAAACAGAAGAGACAGTAAACTGATTGAAAAACCAAACAATTAAATAACCCAAAAATAAGTAGAAATGAAAAATAGAAAAGAATAATTAAAAAGGAAACATAAATAAATAACAAAAAAAAAAAAAGCCTGAAAATTATTGACTGTTTATGCCATCTACACAAGTTTCGTGACGTCACACATCGTGGCGAAGCTTTTATTTTATGCATGTTTACACTGGTGATGTCTGGGAGATAATGAGGAAAATTAATTCATGAAGGCAATTTACTGGAGGAAACTCAATTGTCGGGCACCCACTGAGAAACCTGAGTATATTAGATAAATGCGCTTGTAGAAGATGAGAGTCTTTCACTAAACCCAAGGCAGTGAGTAAGAAATTGGTGAGTCATTGGAAGAAGAAAAGGATGAAATACTGTATTATTGGAAAACCACTTGTGAAAATAACTGAATTCAATACAAAGACATCTCTGACACAAAAGAAAATGTTGTGTACAATTTATATAGCGGGACCCTTGGAGGTGTAGCTGTGGTGTTTGCAACGGTACTTGGTAGCTATCACAACTATGGGCTGTCTATTCACACAGCATTAGAAAAAGGACCTCATAAACATGGACATCATAAACAGCTAAAAGCAACATAAACAGCCTCTTATCACTAGATGCTATTTTACAAGAAATGCTTGTAATACATCATATGTACAATAATAAGAAGGAAGTAACACTGGTGCTCCCTGGAGCTCAGCAGTGATGTGAATGGTATATCTTTTCTTCCCTTAGGAGCATCCCTTAGATTCGGGGGTTTTCCTGCCTGATATTAGGTGGGATGGCCTTGTGTAGTGCCCTGGAGAAACGAGACTTTGGAGTATAGATGCATGTGCCACTATTGGTGCTATGCAAAGCCATCAACTCACTCCTTTAGTGCACTTTGAAGGGTTAACTTACACTGTGATTTATACCATTACTTGCACGTATACTGTTTGATAAGGTTGAATTGCATTTCAAATGATATTTCCTGTATATTTGCACTGTCATCGCACTGAATTGTGGAAAGGGTTTAGTTTTATTAGACTAAAAACTGTTAGTCATTCCCATTGACTTGTAACGAGGCACAATACAAGTCTAAGGCAGCATTAAACTGCAACACTGTTTCTGTTACCCCTCCCAGTTGTAGGTTCTAGATCAAACTGTATAAAAGTAGAGCAGTCAGAACCCATAATTTTCTGTAGATATGGACCAGTGTTTAGTAGGAGACACTCTGCCAGATTGCATGAGAAGATGCTGAGACAGGGATACTCTGACAGATCCTAGTCCGCCAGCCCTTTGGCACAGGTAGCAGCCTTCTGAGAGAGAGAGAGGGGCAGCTAGATCAGGCCTTTCTCAACGTAGACCCTTCTGCTACTAGAGGGGAGACTGGAGAAGACTGCTCAGTACATTACCTCATCGTTTTACACTTGAGTTACTCCAGTAAAGAAGTGCACTGGTTTACTGCAGACCCTGACTCTCTATGTCCAAGTGTGGTGCACCATGCCTTAGCAACCCTTCCTCAGAGCAGAAACACATGGTGTCACCTCACCAATGCCCAGGGGACCCAGCGTGGTGTTGGGGCCACCTCAAACTCGGTCACTGCACTTGGTTGGGATTAATCCTGAGGTACAAGGCAGGGTTCCCTAAGGGGTGAGGCAATACAATACCACGACAATGCAGGTGCATGGAATGAAGGGGTCGGCTTTGGAACATGGGGGAGGGCCCAACCTAGCAATTATATCTCCCAGGGCCTATTAACTCTTTTGCAACCAATACACTTCAATAACCAATATAATACTGCACTCTATGTAAAAAATATAATTACTATAATACTGCCACTATGTACGAGAATATAACTACTATAATACTGCTCCTATGTATAAGAATATAACTACTATAATACTGTCTCCTATGTACAAGAATATAACTACTATAATACTGCTCCTATGTACAAGAATTTAACTACTATAATACTGCTCCTATGTACAAGAATATAACTACTATAATACTGCTCCTATGTACAAGAATATAACTACTATAATACTACCTCCTATGTACAAGAATATAACTACTATAATACTGCTCCTACAGTATGTACAAGAATTTAACTACTATAATACTGCTCCTATGTACAAGAATATAACTACTATAATACTGCTCCTATGTACAAGAATATAACTACTATAATACTGCTCCTATGTACAGGAATATAACTATTATAATACTGCTCCTATGTACAAGAATATAACTACTATACTACTGCTCCTATATACAAGAATATAACTACTATAATACTGCTCCTGTCTATGTACAAGAATATATCTACTATAATACTGCTCCTATGTACAAGAATATAACTACTATAATACCGCTCCTATGTACAAGAATATAACTACTATAATACTGCTCCTATGTACAAGAATATAACTACTATAATACTGCCTCCTATGTACAAGAATATAACTACTATAATACTGCTCCTATGTACAAGAATATAACTACTATCATACTGCTCCTATGTACAAGAATATAACTACTATAATACTGCCCCCTATGTACAAGAATATATCTACTATAATACTGCCCCTATGTACAAGAATATAACTACTATAATACTGCTCCTATGTACAGGAATATAACTATTATAATACTGCCTCCTATGTACATGAATATAACTACTATAATACTGCTCCTATGTACAGGAATCTAACTATTATAATACTGCTCCTATGTACAAGAATATAACTACTATACTACTGCTCCTATGTACAAGAATATAACTACTATAATACTGCTCCTATGTACAAGAATAAAACTACTATAATACTGCTCCTGTCTATGTACAAGAATATATCTACTATAATACTGCTCCTATGTACAAGAATATAACTACTATAATACTGCTCCTGTCTATGTACAAGAATATAACTACTATACTACTGCTCCTATGTACAAGAATATAACTACTATCATACTGCTCCTATGTACAAGAATATAACTACTATAATACTGCCCACTGTGTACAAGAATATAACTACTATAATACTGCTCCTATGTACAAGAATATAACTACTATAATACTGCTCCTATGTACAAGAATATGACTACTATAATACTGCTCCTATGTACAAGAATATAACTACTATCATACTGCTCCTATGTACAAGAATATATCTACTATAATACTGCCCCTATGTACAAGAATATAACTACTATAATACTGCCTCCTATGTACAAGAATATAACTACTATAATACTGCCTCCTATGTACAAGAATATAACTACTATAATACTGCCTCCTATGTACAAGAATATAACTACTATAATACTGCTCCTATGTACAAGAATATAACTACTATAATACTGCTCCTATGTACAAGAATATAACTACTATAATACTGCCTCCTATGTAGAAGAATATAACTACTATAATACTGCTCCTATGTACAAGAATATAACTACTATAATACTGCCCACTGTGTACAAGAATATAACTACTATAATACTGCTCCTATGTACAAAAATATATCTACTATAATACTGCCCCTATGTACAAGAATATAACTACTATAATACTGTCTCCTTTGTACAAGAATATAACTACTATAATACTGCCTCCTATGTACAAGAATATAACTACTATAATACTGCCTCCTATGTACAAGAATATAACTACTATAATACTGCTCCTATGTACAAGAATATAACTACTATAATACTGCTCCTATGTACAAGAATATAACTACTATAATACTGCTCCTATGTACAAGAATATAACTACTATAATACCGCTCCTATGTACAAGAATATAACTACTATAATACCGCTCCTATGTACAAGAATATAACTACTATAATACTGCTCCTATGTACAAGAATATAACTACTATAATACTGCTCCTATGTACAAGAATATAACTACTATAATACTGCTCCTATGTACAAGAATATAACTACTATAATACTGCTCCTATGTACAAGAATATAACTACTATAATACTGCCTCCTATGTACAAGAATATAACTACTATAATACTATCTCCTATATACAAGAATATAACTACTATAATACTGCTCCTATGTACAAGAATATAACTACTTTAATACTGCTCCTATGTACAAGAATATAACTACTATAATACTGCTCCTATGTACAAGAATATAACTACTATAATACTGCCTCCTATGTACAAGAATATAACTACTATAATACTGCTCCTATGTACAAGAATAACTACTATAATACTGCTCCTATACACAAGAATATAACTACTATAATACTGCCTCCTATGTACAAGAATATAACTACTATAATACTGCTCTTATGTACAAGAATATTACTGCTATAATACTGCTCCTATGTACAAGAATATAACTGCTATAATACTGCTCCTATGTACAAGAATATAACTACTATAATACTGCTCCTATGTACAAGAATATAACTACTATAATACTGTTCCTATGTACAAGAATATAACTACTATAATACTGCTCCTATGTACAAGAATATAACTACTATAATACTGCTCTTATGTACAAGAATATTACTGCTATAATACTGCTCCTATGTACAAGAATATAACTGCTATAATACTGCTCCTATGTACAAGAATATAATTACTATAATACTGCTCCTATGTACAAGAATATAACTACTATAATACTGCCTCCTATGTACAAGAATATAAATGCTATAATACTGCTACGTGTACAATTAATATTTTCTTTTTGTTAATTAGTTTGGTCTCACTCAGTCTTCTGGCTGTTTTCATTTCTTTGTGATGAGTGAGGCCCCCTAGTGACGTAGAAGGGGATCATCTAATGTGCGTCTCGGTGGAATGTGGTCAGTATGGAATTTAATTGCTCTTAGATCTCAGCACGGTTTCAGGAAATCAGAAAAATACAAACTGCACAGAACAGTAGGGCTGGAGTCATGTCGATGAAACTGTATGGCTTGATGGGATTATCAGCTTTACTGAGATGCCAAAAAATACTGAGTAATTACCCCAGCTGTTATTACGTATCACCTCAGAGCGCGCCCCCCGCAGCTCGGACAGGCAGGCAGCGCTGGGTTGTATTTAATAACGCTCCTATAGACGATGATTGATCTCTGTGCGCCTATGTGGCTACGTGATATTTCGAGGATTTGGTTCTCTTTCTGGGTGGCTAGGAGTGAAGGCACTCAATACAAGGGGTCATGGCATGGTGAATTTCGAATTATTGCAGTGCTCTGTGCACATTTATAGCCTAGTATTCTTTGCTCTAGAGCATGTAAAATATGAAATGAATCAGCTCTGCAAACATGCCAAGCATGCCAACACATACCATCCGGGTAGAGGCTAGAAAGACACTCTTTTGACCTCTGTCTTAGTATCTGCAGGGAACTTTGCCCAAAGCATACAGTAGAACCCATTCAAGTAGCTTTTGGTAAAGAGAGCCTTTGATAGAGTGCCTACTGACATATTTCAGTTTTCACACTGGCCACTAGAGCAGTTACAATACTGATATTTCCAACATTACAAGCCAGCTTTTCTGTATAGGCTGGGGCAGACAAGCAGAGTCATCTCATTATCATTAGAGGGCAGGAGAGTTACTGACAGCTGTAGTGTACTTCTGGAGGCCTATGTAAGACAGTGTAGTAACACTATACAGTTAGATAAGGCTCTATGTACAGATCCCTGACACGCTCTGGTCTTGGTTGGAGAGTCTGTACTCCAATGTGGTGAATCTTGGACCTCTGTCGGAGTATGTGCAGGAAGCTTTGTCCATACAACAGAACCTGTTCATGTAGCCTTTAGTAAACAGAGTCTTTGATAGTGTGCCTTTTGATATATTGCAGTTCTCACACTGGCCACTAGAGCAGTTACAATACTGACATTTCCATTATTGCAAGTCAGCATTGCTGTATAGGATGGGGCAGATAAGCAGAGTCATCTCATTATCATTAGCGGGAAGGAGAGTAACTGACAGCTGTATTGTACTTCTGAAGGCCTAGCTAAGACAGTATAGTAACATTATACACTTAGATATGGCTCTGTATATAGCTCTCCGACACGCTCTAGTCTTGGTGGGAGAGTCTGTACTCCAATGTGGTGAACACTTTGACCTCTGTCAGAGTGTGTGCAAGGAGCTTTGCCCAAAGCATACAACAGAACCTGTTCATGTAGCTTTTAGTAAAGAGAGTCTTTGATAGAGTGCCTTTTGGCATATTGCAGTTCTCACACTGGCCACTAGAGCAGTTACAATACTGATATTTATCACTGCAAGCCAGCTTTTCTGTATAGGCTGGGGCAGATAAGCAGAGTCATCTCATTATCATTAGAGAGCAGGAGAGTTACTGATAGCTGTATTGTACTTCTGGGGGCCTAACGGAAGCAGATAGTAACTCTATACAGTTAGTTAAGGCTCTATATACAGCTCTTCCATCACTAACTGGTCTCTGGAGGAGAGGCTGTACTCCATTGTGTGGTAATGCCTGCCATGACCAAAATCAACTCCATTGCATGTTAAAATGGTTGTCTCTAATGATTATACCCCTTTGAACACATGAGATTCCCACAGTGCTCATAGACAAACCCTCAGATCAGAAGAATGAGAATAACCTCAGTGTCATTGCCATCATTGTAATCCAACTTGATGGCATCTGGGGTCATCAGCGCATGGGTAATGGGACCACAGTCCTGTTTGGGTTTTACTGCTGAAGATATGATGGCGGTTGTCACTAGAGATTAGAGGCGTTCGGTAATGATGAGTGTGATTGTATTTTCTGTGGTAGACCAGTACTCTCATTATCCAGCAGGCTGGGCGGGTTGAGATGACTTGTGATTCTGTAAGCCTTCCGGTTCTGGCATGTGATGTATCCCTTCTCCTCATCCTCAGACTTGCTGTGATCTGTAGATCTGGATAACGTCAAGGATGAAGACCACCAACAGGAGCCGACAATAGAAAGGCAACTGATCTGATGGTGCGGCCTCATCATGAAGCTTTGTAGTGTTCCTTCCATGTCGGCAGATGGTCTAGATCAGTGTGACCGGTCAAAGATAAACATGAGGAACATTTCACAGGCTTCCATACACAGGCCAAATGTTCTCCTGCCAGCCTGGTATGATTACTGTGCCAGCAGAATCCAACGGGATACTTTTCTACGATTTGAAAGCACAAAGATCTTCTGAAAGAAACCTCCTTATTCTATGTCTTTGTCATAGTGGGGTGCAAGATGAAACTGTGGAGACTGTATATATGGCAGCCCTTTCCTAAGAACAACCACAAGTGGTTGGCGCCCTTCTCTGGCCTGACTGAAGGTGCCAGGCTCCCCACAAGAACCGGTTGGGCACCATTTACATATCAAAAGCATGTGCATGGCACCCACCGGACAAGTTCTATTTCTAGAATACATTCCTCACTTCTGACCTCTCATGAAAATGGGGAACCCATGATGGCCATTGGACAATCATATCCAGCCCAGAGGAGGTGACCAGGTATGTGAATGCTCTCTTTTTTTGAAGTCTAAGCAAAGCCTCACCCAACCACAGTGGAGGACGTCTGCATGAATTTGTCTCTGGTGGTCAGGTAGGGTTCAGGTTCTGGTGGTGGGGTGGTTGTCCCCACCAAATGTTTTGCAAGGAGCCTCAACCACCTCAATTCAGCCTTAGACACATGTCAGCAATTGGTGCTCAGCCTATGGTTGATCGCTTCTGAACCTGCTTAGAGCTGCCATATCTTGCCTGACAAACAAGGTTCTTTGGATCCTGTCCATTTGTGAAGGTATCACATTGCATAACCTCTGCCAGCCCAGACCTCAGACTTGAAGGACCATGCATCAGTTTTTAAAGTCTGGTACCTTGTTGCAAGGTTGGATTCTCATCAGAAAAAAACCCTTCCAGGAATGCATCTTCCAGGGCCTTCAGATGAGCACCCTGGGACCGGTTCCCAGTATACGTGGCAATCAGGGGAAATGTACATGTCATACATACAGATGATCAGAGTAGCTCACCACTCCCTCACACGAGGCAGGACCTCCATTGGTGATGTCCATATGTCTTAATAGTCTTCATGAGACAACCCCTTTAACACTTTTCCTTGGCTGATGCTTACCATCCCAGTCGAGGCATTAGAGGGCCACGTGGAAGCCACTCCAGCTCAACCTCTTTCTCTGGACTGTCCTGCTGCTCCTAAACACATTAGGTTGTTGGCTGTTCCCCAAATTGTCCAAAATGTACCCAATGAGTACAGAGGTTTCCTCTGCCGAACAGTTGACTGGGTCTTCTTGAGGTAGACTTGGCAGAGATTGATCCATTCTTTGGAAGACCTTGGAGACATGACACCACAATGTATAAGTTCATTGGAAAAGAGGCATGGGTGATGTATGATGTTGACTTGGATCTTTCTTTCTGAAGTGGGAAAGAGTGGAGAGCTGGGGAAGTGTTGTGGGGTAAACACCCACCATATTATGGGAGATTTGTATAACATCCTGTTGTAACGTTGGAAAGGGTTGGGATGAGTTGTATAGAAAGCCTTTGAGATGTGACAGGGCAGGGAAAGAGTTTCTGTCCCGGCTCTCCAGTGTGGGCATGCAGGTCACTGGATGATGTGACCCTCCTGATTATCCACTTGGGAAAAGTCCAGGGGGTGGTCAGTTCTAGGTCCCCTTTCCTGCCAACCAGATAGTTGGGAGCGGTCAGCAGTAGTGATTAGAGCAATGGGTGTGCAATGAAGTAGCACCCGACGAATCTGCCAGTTACTGACGCTGTGGTGTGTTGGCCAGAAGTGTCAATCAAGGCTCTACGTAAAGAAGAACTCCCGCAAAAATTTTTTATTCCATCTCCTGCTAGTAATGTACATAATGTAATGTGTAGTGAATGTCATTTTCTTACCAGTAGCTGAATTTTTGAGTTATATCATCCTGAAGTTTCTTATCTGTGTCATGTGACTATGAATTAGACCCACCAACTCACATAGAGACTTATGTGTGGACAGGAAGTCTAATTTTCTATGCATTCCTATGGGAGCCTCACTTTCAGTCTCATAGGAATGAATAGAGCAGTGACTGGCTTCCTGTCCTGGGTCAGTTGGAGGTCAGGGAGTTGGTCACATGACCCAGCTACAATAAGAAGAGAGGGGATAAATCTCAATTTCAGCCTCTGATAAGAAAATGACATTCACTACAGATTATATCATGCACCTTTCTAACAGGTCAGAGAATAAAATTTTTTGCGGGAGTTCTTCTTTAAAGAAGATCTGTTTTTAGGATCAACCCTATCAAACCAGGCCTACTCCCTGGGAGAGTTGATCCTGCTCACAGGGGTGCACCTAGCCTTTCTGCTGCCTTAGGCGAAAACTGAAATGGCGCTCCCTCTTCCCAATGCCAATTTCTTAACCTAATCCCTTCCTTTCAGCCCATGGCCCTCTGGCTGCCCCCCCTCATGCCCCTACCTAGTGCTGCCTGAGGCGATCGCCTCACCTGGCCTCATTGGTGGTGCGCCCCTGCCAGCTCATCAAGACAGTATCTGTAGGAAGAAAATCTCTCTTAGTTTCAATCCATATGTAAATTAGTCCTTCAGTGCACTAAGGGGGTGGGTCCATGTCCCTAAGTGCACCCCAGCAACTCCACGCTCCAATCTTCAGCATGCCCCCCTTTCCCTAGAGCGACATGGCCAGGCCTCCTTATTGTGCTGTTGCCTGGCCTTGTAGTCCTGCGCATACATCATTGCTTCTGTAACAGGTGTGTGTGCGCGATGCACGTTGTTGGGATTTCCCCCGCTGGCGGGATGCATGCCCCAATGACGTTACCTTGCATCCGGAAGACATCTTTAAATTGCACATACAATATGCAAATGAAAGTTAGCTGAAACCTCTAATTTCAGAAGACGAGTGTCCAAGTCTGTTGGGGAGTCAGCTGTAGATAGATGCCCGAATGGGGCATTCAAATTCGTGGACCCGACACAATGGCAGCGGTGTTCAGGTAGAATATGTGGTACGGATGGTGAACAGTTAAAGAGAGGGTGGGTGTAACTAGGATCAGTAAATTTAAAATCTGGCAACATGGTACATTTTTCTGTTGCTTAATGAACCATCCTCAAGCTGCTGTTGACAGACCTGTTTTTCCTACTATTATCCCCGATACGTTCAGTATATACTGGTGTACTGCTTCTAATCTGCTGTTGATCTAAATGCTCCATTTACACCTGCTGTTCGCACACTCCATCAAACAAAAATCTAAAATAGGATCCATAAACAGCAGCAGCTAGCCTACTTGTTGACGGTTTTAAGGTAGCAATAGATTTTGGAAACAGCATAAAAGACCATGAAAAAGTATTGTAAATATAGTATGCATGGGCCTGACGTAGTATAGGTGCAACCCAGGCAGGGGCCCAGTGGGTAAAGGGGGCCCACTGTTTTTTAGCTGGGATCCGTCCTTGTCTATGTACTGTAGAGTTAAAAAATGTACAGTATCTAAGATGTGAAGAATCTGTCATCAGTACACGCTGCAAAAAATTACATAATGTTTAATGATGCAGAATATCGGAGATCGTGACCCGAAAAGATGAGCAATTAGTGAGGAAAGCGCACTGTACCTCACCCCGGCCTGAACCCTGGCGCTCAGCTCCGCTCCTGCCGAGAAATTGATAAAGTCTGCTCACAATTATCTCCTGCACCTGTATCCATTCGGCTCATTGTTGCTGAGTAGAAAGACGTGGGTGCTTGAGGATTGGTTTTTTCCAGATTTTGTCCTCTTTTTGAAAAAATAAACCGTGCCTTGAGTCCTTACATTTTGATTTCAAAGTAATAACCTGTTGAGTTTTTTTGGCCCTATCTTATTAGATCAGTGACACCAAAAGGAGTCCTAGTCCTTGGATCCCCCCTCCCACACACACAGCTCAGTAGACTACAGTGAAGGGAATTTTTCTTGACCTTTGCTCTCATTTTCAAAAAGTTGCAAATTCTGCATCAACTGTACAAAATATTGCAACTTTTTGAGTGTTTTTTCTCCCCCAGAATAAGCCTAATAGATTTACTATAATTTACGCCAGAAGCAGTTGAAAACCATAATGCAATTTGCTTTTCTAGAATATGGACTGCCATATTTAGTAAGAGCCCTGCCCCCTAAATAATTTTTTTTTAAATTAGGACCTCTGTATGTAGATTGAATAAAAGGGCAATTTTGTTGAAGTTATGATGCGAAGGCCCTGTTTAAATTTTTGCTTTTTTATTGGGGTATAATGGCTATGCTCTGTTAATCAAGTCATTCCAGTGCAGGGCGATCCATTGTGCAAACTCCACCCATGAGGAGCCTAATGAAAATGATAAAAGTAATGTAGATTGAATAAATGGGTGATTTTGCTTCCATTATGATTGGAAATACCCAATTCAAATCCAGTTTTTTTCCCCCGGGGAAAAATAGATACGTTTTATTACTCAAGTCATGTTCCATGCAGGGCAGTCCATTGTGCAAACCACACCCATGAGGATCCTATTTAAAATAACAGAAGCAATTTAGAGTGAATGATTGGGCAATTTTGCTAACATTATGATGGGAAACCTCCAAATAAAATCCTGATTTTTTTTCTCTGAGGAAAAACAGATAAGCTTTGTTACTCAAGTTATGTCTCATGCAGGGCAGGCCATTGTGCAAATCCCACTTATGAGGAGCCTATTGAAAACAATAGAAGCAATGTAGATTGAATACAAGGGCAATTGTGCTTCCATTATGATGGGAAACCCCCAATTAAAATCCTGTTTTCCCTAGAGACAAAACAGGTAAGTTCAGTTAATCAAGCCATGGCCCATGCAGGGCAGTCCATTGTACAGAACCCACCCATGAGGAGCATATTGAAGACCTTAGAAGCAATGTACAAATGTAGCAGCCATTAAAGTAATTACTGGCCTGTTAACACACAAGCTTATCGCACTGGCTTAATTTAACAATGTGCAAAACTTGGTACAGTCTCAGTAACCCACTAATGTTGGCGATTGCCTGATCTGTAAATTGAATAAAGGGCCAATTTTACTCCCATTATGATGGGAAACCCCCAATTAAAATCCTACTTTTTCCATGAGGCAAAACCAGTAAGTTTTATTACTCAAATCATGTCCCATGCAGTACAGTTCATTGCACAAACCCCACCCATGAGGAGTTTAACAATGTGTAAAGCTTGTTACACTCAAATTAAAGCATCAACCCGCTAATGTTAACAATGTCCAGATCTGTAAACTGAATAAAGGGTCAATTTTACTCCCATTATGATGGGAAGCCCCCAATTAAAATCCTACTTTTTCCCTGAGGCAAAACTGATACATTTTATTACTCAAGTCATGTCCCATGCAGTACAGTTCACATTGCGCAAACCCCGCCCATGAGGAGTTTAACAATATGTAAAGTTTGTTACACTCAAATTAAAGCATCAATCCACTCATGTTGTGATTGCCAGATCTGTAAATTGAATAATGGGTCAATTGTACTCCCATTATGATGGGAAGCCCGCAATTAAAATCCCTGAGGCAAAACGAGTAAGTTTTATTACTCAAGTCATGTCCCTTGCAGTACAGTTCATTGCACAAACCCCACCCACGAGGAGCAAATTAAAAAACAATAGATACAATGTCCTTTAGTTGAATTTAATTGGCAACTTTTTTGTTGCTTTGCTTCCTGCTGCCCCTTTTTCTGTACAACACAACAGATCTCATTGTTTCCAAGCCCACAATACAGGATGGAGTGATTTTTTTTTTATAGTTTGGCTCATATACTCATTTCTGTGCTATTATCTTCCCAATAAGGAATCATTCATGATCAAAACCCATAATGTTCCTATTATGCAGGAAGCAGAGCACAGCAGTAAAGCGAGCTTTCATGTTGTTACATACAGCCCATTCTTTTCCCTTGTAAGTGCTGAAAACACGACTTTGATACCTTTCGACATGTCAAAGAAACGGGAAGTGTTTAATGTCCACGGTTGCTGTTTTGAAGACCATCAAGAGAAGTTGGCCAGATTCCTAATCCCGCTGAGCCTGAAGTCTCCTCGACGCTACTCTGAGACTCCTGCATCATCTCCTCATCTGGAGACGGGTCAGCATGGGTCACACTTGCTTTATCCGTGCGTCGTTTATTTTAACTTTCACTGAAAAGGCTTTCTGGTTACAAAACACACATGTATCCAAGAGCGAGACCTGACAATGGTAATCATCTCCCCAAGAATCCAACTCAACGGCAGATGTCCCGGTGGGACTCGTGCAGACAGTTTTTCATATCACGCCATTCAGCCTGCTTCTCATTCCCCAAATATGAAGGATTATTGATTTTACATTTGTTTGACATTTGTGGTTCTGTGATGTCATTTCCTGTTTGTTCGAGGTTCTCAGTTTGAGTCCCGGTAGACCTTATTGTCCATGGCTGCTAGTTATCCCAGGACCGAATCCAGATCAATATCGCTAACAGCTGTCTGGTGTACGAGCTACAATATGTCGGAGGGGATGATTACATGGCAGCTTAACCTTGCAAGAAGACGTTTCTGCTTTGGATACAAAGAACTTTCCCACTTATTAGGCTTGAATGGGGGGAGGGGTGACGTTAAATGGTACATGGAGAGCGGTGATGTCTGAAGATGATACATGTATAAAATAATGATGTCATTCCTGTAAAATAGTAACACATATATGAAGGGCGGTGCTATCATGTGTCACATGACTCTTAAAGGGAATGTCTTGTTTATGTAATTTTGGCGTCTTTCATTAGATTTAAGTCCGTAGAAAAGAAATAATAGCTCTGTTCCGCTGGTTTGTGACATCTATGTGGCAAAGCGGGTAAGTGACCTGCATAAAAAAACAAAGGGGGAGATTTATCAAAACTAGTACAAAAGAAAACTGTCGTAGTTGCTCATAGAAGCCAATCAGATTGATCTGTTCATTGATGATGCAGTCTCCAGGAAGTGATGGAGGAGAGTAACCTGCCTCAGTCCAGGATGTGATAGGGGGAACTGCAAATACACAGATAGATATATTTATACATACATAATAGTGCTATCCTGCCTTATCTAGGCCTCTAGAAGCACAGCAGAACGGTCATTATACTCTATTGATAATGAGATGACTCTGCTCCTCTGCCTCAGTCTATACAGCAAAGCAGGCAAGTGAACTTCACAAAAAACTAAGGGGAGATTTAACAAAACTGCTGCAAAGAAAAACTAGTGTACTTGATTATACAGTCTGCAGGAGATGATGGACAAGAGTAACCTAGCCCAGTCCAGGGGGTGGCAGGGTTGCTGCATACATCAGTTCAATTGGGTGGTCTATAAATACCCTCTACTCCATTGATGATGAGATGATTCTGCTCATCTGTCCCAGTCTATACAGCAAAGCAGGCAAGTGACCTGCAAAAAAAGCAAATGGTCAGATTTATCAAAACTGGTGCAAAGGTAAACTGGCATAGTTTCTCATAGCAACCAATCAGATTGATCCTTTCATTTTCCATAGGAGCTCTGAAAAATGAAAGGTGGGATCTGATTGGTTGCTATGGGCAGGCGGGAGGCACTAATCTCCTTCTTCTGCTGCTTACATAATACAACTGTTATTTTTCGGCATCCGCCACAAAACTGAGTGCAAATACATTTTTAGTTTCCATTAAGTTCAATAGTAACTGTATAAATTCCTATGCACTGAGCTCCTTTTTAGTCAGGTGAATGAGACTGACCTGCAATATCAGACACATCCACTACAAAATTTTTGGTACTATGCCTATTCAGCCAATGGGGATGCCGGGGGGGAAGACAGCCCCCCCCCACTGATCTCAGGATAGGTCATCAATACTATAGTCTGGAAACCCTCTGCTGTGCTTGTCTTTGGAAGCAGGCAGCAGTTTAGCTACACTTCCTAAAGGAAATAAGCATCAATCCAAATTTAGGAAAGTATGTGCACCCCTGTTAAACAGGCGTTAACCCTTACTAAATACTTAACTTCTTCCTCCAGATCCTCCGTGGGATTCATATCGTCAGAGGAGAGCTCAGGGAGTTTATTGATGTTCTCCTGGGTTACGGCACAAGGATCCTGGAGACCATTGTGTGCAGCGGAGACACTAGAGCCGAGATGAATGGAATCGAGAGGAACAAGACTGAGAAGATTAATCCATGGACAAACACTGCACAAGTAACGTAAGCTGATACCACACGGCCTGGCTCTGAGGATATTTATACCTTTATCAGCATTTGTCCTTAAAGGGGGTCCTCCACTTTGGACAGCCCATACTTATTAGAAGGTTTCCTAGACTACAAGCTACAATCTCCAGCAATCAGTAGTGATCTGTGGGGAAAGCTGACCATAAGTGTCCAGTTTCCCTGCAGGGCCACCACAGGAGAAATGAAGTATTGCAGAGTGTGCATTCAAATGAGTTGTTTGAATGGATAGGACAGGTCCTCCAGAGAGGGAGACACTCTTACACTTCTTATCTGGACAACCCATTTAAAGGGGCTTTTTTTATGTAAATAAATCTTAAAGGGAAAGGATAGGTTCCCATAGGACTTCTCCCTTGGACTCATGATGTCTAATAGCACTAATGTCTCATATAGTAAGGGCATGGGCAACAATTTAGGAATGTTCTTGGTGGCAAACATACATCGTAGACCTCTGTAATCTCTGCTCCACATAGGGCCAAAGAGGACTTTGACCAGGAGAAAGCAGTTCTCCATACTTTGCCCAGAATTTCCGCCAACTCCTTCAGGAGTCAGACGGTCTCAATTATCTAGAAGCCCTCCAGAGATAGGCTATTGCTAACCAGTTATTATTTTCTCTTACTGCACTGGGCTAGAGTTTGCCCACTGCCTGTGACATGCTGCGTGCTGCTGCACAGGGAACAGTCTCCTGCCTCTCCTGTGCTTTGAGGAAATTTACAAATAAATTGGAATTGGATTTATAAAATGACAGCTCCCTATGTGACATCCAAACAAGGGAACGTGGGACATATAATAACCTGTGATTCCTACAATCCAGATGGTGTGTGCTGCTTTTGTGTTTAGCAGGAAACATTGCAGCAAATCTGCGTAGGACAGGGATCAGCAACCTCTGGCATTCCAGCTATACTGAAACTACAACCCCCAGAATCCTTTTTTTCACTTCTATGGGAGTTACAAGAACAACCGAGTAAGCGTGCATGCTGGGAGTTGTAGTTTCACAGCAGCTGGAGTGACGAAGGTTGCTGGAACATGGCCAGTGCAAATCAAGAATGTCCCAGTTCATTGACATAAACAGATCTTGAATATTACTGCTTATATCTTAGTTCAATATATAAACGATATGCAGTAAGCGCCTTAGCTCCCCCTAGTGGTGACTGTAGGTAGTCAGATATTTTTTTATACACATCTATGCAGTAGATTTGGACCCTATGCAGCCCATCTAGGGGTAGGCGGTGGTATAAAGACCTGACTGGCAAGTGTGTCAGCAGGTAACCTCAGGCAGGAAACAGGGGTGTACAGAGTTCTCCTTTAAATACATGTTTATAAGGAAGTGGCCATGATGGGATGACGGGTTTTATGACATAGAACAATGTTCAGACCTTTATCACTCGCAGCAGGAAGAGACTCATTGGTGAGCTCAGATTGTAAAGTCAGGGCTGATGTACAGAGTCATTTCCTCATCTTCACTATGTCTTAGTTCCTCCTATAGACAATAGAGGAAGAGGAGGAGAAAGTGGTATGGACCAGAGGGCAGATACCTGAATACAGGGGGGGGGTTTAAATTTTTGTAATAGATATCAGTACAGTACAAAGAGGTAAATACTTCTAGATATTGAAAAAATAGAGTGCAGTGAAAAAAGGGTGCGTCCCCTGAGGTGTTGGTAAAAAGAGGGCGTAACTTCAGCAGGGGGTGAGTATTAAAGTGGACCTCTCAAGTGTTCTGACAAGTCCATTATATCAATTCCTGTATTCGCATCCGCCATAAAAATAACAGTTCTGTGGTATAATTTCTTAGCAGTCTGCAATAGTGAGGTCCCTCTGTTATTCCTCCTAGAAATGTACAAAAAATGTACAACTGGACATTACCATTCCACTAGATATTCCCATTCACTCCCATTCCTCTATACATTCTCTAATACTGTCCAATCAATGCTGACATGATCTATTAACAAGGAGAATGGTAGCAGCTAGTTGTCATGTTATTCATACAGGAATAACAGAGGAATTAGAGCAATGCAGAGTTATGAGAAAATATGCAAGGGGCCCTCTTTAAACTCTTACACTCGATAGTATCTGCATAGAATTGTGTGGTATTTAGAATGGTCTGCTTCCCATTTAAAAGGTAGGCATTTGTTTGTATGTGAAGGGGGTTTAGCTCCGCGGGGGTGGGGTTTAATGCGTAATGAAGTGATCCTACCAGGCGGTGCTATGGTAATGTGATAATATATAGATTCTGTATTGGATGTCATCATTAGATATAATGTCATGTGAAATCATGAACAGTTGGTTAGAGGGTCCATGAAGAGGATGCACCACCCTTTATGTTTATGCAAGGGCAGAATTAGCATTTCCTATTGCACTATTAATCTCCCTCAGCACTACTTTCAGCTTACCAGTGCAATCTAAAATTTTGAAGGTGGACATATAACAAGTGCATGTGGCTACTATTGTTATTGGTATGAGAAGGCCCAGCATGGGTTGTCCTTATCATTTTACTTCCTCATGGGCGGGGTCAACTGAATGGCCACCACAGATTCAAGCATGCTAATTGCCAATCCCAACTATTAATGAAACTTGTGAGATAATGGGCCAGTAAGTCATCACTGCAGACAATCAATTGCTCATAGAAGAATGGGGCCCCTTTCAAGTTTTGCCATGGGGCCCCATGCTTATCTGTCACGCCTCTTTCTTTCTACAGCTCTGTCCTATTAGGAGACGAATAAGAGCCATGTCTTCATATTAAATATCGAAAAGAGACCCCCCCTTCATTGTGGTTTGAGCATAAGGGCCCTTGGGTTTGATTCCCCCTCAGGGCCCTTTCAAGACCTTTGGGACAACTCTTCACCCCCTTGTTGCAAACAAAGCACTTTCTCTGCAGAGGGAAGGACCAAAAAACAAAGGAGGTGGGACCATCCAGGGCTGGGCCCCCCTATCTGCAGGGACCTAATAGATACACCCTTGAAAGTTGGGGTGTGCACTGTCTCGGTTGCTCAGGGGCGTACCCCACTGAAGATTATAAGGGTATTATGAGACTCAGAGGTGCATAGCCTTAAATACCTCTATGAGAACAGTGCCTGCCTGCTAGAGAGTAATCCTGTGTACACACAGCGCATTTCCTCTTGGCTCGGCCTTGTCTGGTGTGAGGCCCCGGTGTACAATAGTGCGGTAGGTGTTTATCTGTGACACGGAATGAGGAAGAAAAGGGAAAATCACGAGCAAAGGTTACCTGACACTGGTGAGCGAGGCAGCAGGAAGATGTGCTGACAACCTGAGGGACGTATGTGTGAGCCCTGCAGCCGCACACACCACCTGCCCGGACCGGGGCGCAGCTCCTGGCACCCCACCGTTTCACGTGAGTGTGGGCCTTTTAAATTTGTTCACGATTTCTTCGTGCAGTGTCCTGACCTGCAGCTTCTCCGGTGAAAGGTGCAGTCGTTATCTGTACATCAAGGAGACGTCACTGGGAAATGATTGCAATAGGGTGATCGAATGGGGAACAAACATTTTGAGAAACTGCAGGTAAGGGCTCATTCACACGAACGTACTTTCTTTCCGTGTCCATTCAGTTTTTTTTGCGGACCTATTCATTTCAATGGGTCCACCAAAAAAACTGAAGGTACTTCGTGTGCATTCTGTTTCCGTATGTCCGTGTTTACGTTCCGCAAAAAAAATAGAACATGTCCTATTATTGTCCGCATTACGGACAAGGATCGGACTGTTCTATTAGGGGCCGGCTGTTCCGTTCCGCAAAATACGGAATGCACACGGACGTCATCTGTATTTTTTCCGGGTCCGTTTTTTGTGGACTGCAAAATACATACGGTCGTGTGCATGAGCCCTGATGAAAGGCTGGCCAGAGACTGGCAGATAATAGGACCACAGCTTTCTGGTTCATGAATACAATACCAAAACTGCAGTCAAGACTGACACAAAGGCATAGCAGAAAGGAGACTGGGGCTGGGGAGGATATGAAACAACTCAAAATGTCAGTAAAAACCTACGTGTGAACCCGTCCCGAATCCTGCGGGTTTGTCCCAAGATGACTGCTGGATGTCAGTGAATGGAAACATAAAGGAAGGAATTTATCATGAAGGGAATATTTGAAATAGTTTTCGTATGTCACAGATGGGACCACCACTGATCTCTAGGATGAGGGGAGACAAGCCCGTGCGTATTGTGCCCTCTCTCCGCACCCAGACCCCCACCCATCTAAATTTTTTATATTTTTCTGCGAAAGTTCAAAAAGTTTTTTGAAAAGCTAGCGACCGTTCAAAGGTGTATTCCGGATGTTACTAGTTATAGGCTATCCACAGGATAGGGGATAACTACTGGTGAGAGCCCCACCGATCACATGAATGGGGACCCCTTGGAGCCCCCTGAAATGAACAGAGTAGCGGGTCCATTAATCTCTATGTGAGTTCCGGATCAGCCGAGCACAGCGCTCCGTTATTTCCCGAATTCCCATAGAGATGAACGGAGCGGCTGCGCAGATGCTCGACCCGCGTCTCTGTTCATTACAGGGGGCTCCAAGGGGTATGGCGTCCACGTTCCTCTGACTTGTGGGGGGTCCGCCTAATGATCTAATAGCTATCCCCTATACTAATAACTCAGAACATCCGGAATACCCCTTTAAACCTAACACGTTTACCTAGAAAGGCTGCTCCAGTTTTGGGGGTTTTTTTTATGCTGCCCCCTACTGGAGCGAGTTTGCAGATCTTTTTTGCGACTTTATTTTTTTTTTAAAGTCACAGTGGTAAATCTGGAGCGAAATGAATTAACCTATTGTGGCGCCAAGGCCGCAGGAATTTTTTTGTTTTTGCACGGCCGCATTCTTAGACCCACAGTTTTTTTTTTTTTTTCCCTTCGCGTAGCCGTATGAGGGCTTGTTTGGTGCGGGAGGACGTGCAGTTCTGAATGGCAATATTTTGGGGGTGCATATAACTTATTATTAACTCTTTATGGGAGGGAATGGAAAAAAAAACACAGGCAATTCGCCTTTGATATCATATTTTAAAAGTTGTGCCGTTCATTGTGCGGTACTTTTAGTCCAGGGGTCGGTACGATCACAGTGATACCACCATGTACGTATACTTTTTTTATGCTTTAGTACTTTTTTGTACCATTGTGACACATAATGCAATAAAATCGTTTAATAAAATAAAACTTTTTCACTTTTAAGCTGATATAGCCATATGACGGTATTTTATTTTTTTTGCAGGAATTGTAATTTTTAATGATTCCATTTTGGGGTACATGTAACTTATTAATTAACTTTTCTAAAAAAAAATTTTGGAAACAAAAAACAAAAAACAGGTCTGCCATTATTTTTCGCAAGGGAGTCTGTCACCTTCAAAAAGTGAGCATACCGCCACGCGGGGGGTAGGTGCCTCACAATATGGCTGTACCTTTCTTGTGAAAATCCACTGATCCTGAGAATTGCTTTTTTTTTTTTTATGCAAATACGGTTTTGGTGCACATTGGGCGGGGCCGCTCCATTTGGTGCACCATCGTACCGACATAACATCACCCAGTATCTCCGTCCCCCCTGAATTGATTGACAGTCCCTGAGACTGAATAGCTGCTAGCAATGACGTAGGGAAAGTCATGTGCACCAAATGGCACGGTCCGGCCCCTAGTGCACCGAAAACCATAAAAAGAATGGCTATGTTTTAGGGCATCTACACTGTATGGCGGTATGCAAACTTATTCATTTTTTTTTAGTCAAAAGCTAAGGCAGGCCTGGGGGCAGGGCAACATCAGCACCCTAACGATTACAATCATGGAGTGCCAGGATCGGCATCATCTCTGGTCTCATCTGTGAGTCGGTGCTGCGTCCTCCATCATGGAGGATTCATGCCTATCCATGACATACAGTTATGTCAAGGTGGATTTTAGGGGCGGAATTAGGGGCCCAAAGGCCCTAGGTGGTTCCTAAAGCCTCATGTGCTGGTGCTGATGTGTCCCAGGACATACATCAAGTGTAATTGTAACCATAGGACTCCATGGACCGGGGTGTCCTTTTAGTCCCCGACATTTTACTTTTTTTTTTTTTAATGCTATATGGAGTAGGGCAATAGAAAGTAAAAACATATACCGCATGGTATACCCCCAGCGCCAGTGCTAAAGAAATTTAGATGGACAACACTATCAAACATACAGGAGAATACACCTATTACATCCAGTGATATCTCCTCTGATCTAGACGTTCTCTTTTCTCATCTTCTTCACTCGGACCAGACCACCATGATGACTTACTTCAGCCCCAAGTATTTTCTTGCTGGTATACCCAATACTGCACCCTCTCTGCAATGAAGATAAAATAGTGCCCTCTACAGTGCCCCCAATCGTGATAATGCTCCTCTATTAGTAGTAATGCTCTCCATATTGTGTCCAGTAATAATGATGCCCCCCCAGTAGTAATAAAGACCACTGTAGTGTCCTCACTACTAATAAGGCCCTCGTATAGTGCCCCAGGACTTGTAAAGCCCCCTATATTGTCCCTAGTAGTTATAATGCCACCTATAGTGCCCCCAGTACTTTTAATGGTCCCATATTGCCCTGGTAATTATAATGCTCCCTATAGTGGCTCAGTAGTTATAATGCCCCCTATAGTTCTTCAGTAGCTATAATGTCACCTATATTTCCCCAGTAGTTACCGTATAATGCCCCCTTTAGTGCCCCAGTAGCTATAATGCCCCCTAAAGTTCCTCAGTAGCTATAATGTCACCTATATTTCCCCAGCAGTTACTGTATAATGCCCCCATTCGTGCCCCAGTAGCTATAATGTCACCTATATTTCCCCAGTAGTTACCGTATAATGCCCCTATTTGTGCCCCAGTAGCTATAATGCCGTCTATAGTGCCTCAGTAGTTATAATGCCATCTGTAGTGCCCCAGTAGTTATAATGCCCCATTTAGTGCCCCCAGTAGTTATGATGCCACCTATAGTGCCTCAGTAGTGATAATGCCGGCTATAGTGCCTCAGTAGTATTAATGCCACCTATAGTGCATCAACAGTTATAATGCCACCTATAGTGCCTCAGTAGTATTAATGCCACCTATAGTGCATCAACAGTTATAATGCCCCCTTTACTGCCCCCAGTAGTTATAATGCCACCTATAGTGCCTCAGTAGATATAATGCCCCCTTTAGTGCCTCAGTAGTTATAATGCTGCCTATAGTGCCTCAGTAGTTATAATACCGCCTATAGTGCCTCAGTAGTTATAATGCTGCCTATAGTGCCTCAGTAGTTATAATACCGCCTATAGTGCATCAGTAGTTATAATGCCGCCTTTAATGCCTCAGTAGTTATAATGCTGCCTATAGTGCCTCAGTAGTTATAATGCTGCCTATAGTGCCTCAGTAGTTATAATGCCCCCGGTGCCTCAGTAGTTATAATGCCACCTATAGTGCATCAGTAGTTATAATGCCACCTATAGTCCCTCAGTAGTTATAATGCCCCCTTTAGTGCCTCAGTAGTTATAATGCCGCCTATAGTGCATCAGTAGTTATAATGCCCCTTTTAGTGCCCCCAGTAGTTTTAATGCCGCCTAGAGTGCTTTATTGCCCCCTTTAGTGTCCCCAGTAGTTATAATGCTGCCTATATTCCCTCAGTAGTTATAATGCCCCTTTTAGTGCCCCCAGTAGTTATAATGCCCTCTATAGTGGCATTGACCTAGCTGTACAGGTGTTGGGTTCGTAGCAATGCAGCAGCTCTCTTGTAATGGTGCCTGCACACGGTGCAGATGTGTGTACAGAAAATCTGCAAGAAATCTGCACCAAAACTACAGAAAAACACACACATATTTGCAAAATTTGTGCTGTTTTGGTACATTTTTTGTGTGTAGTTGATGCAGATTTTCCACAGATTTCACCCTTCCACACGTCAGGTCAATCTCCACATCTATAAAAAAAAAAAAAAAAAAAAAAGCAAAGTGGACATGTCATTTTAAACGCCGGTCTTAATAAGCCCCTGCACTGGCGGTGGCCTCTACATAACTTTGGCGCATCCACTGCTGCTTCTAAATCTACACCAGATCCCTTGTCCCCTTCCACCCCCCCTTTTTTAGACCTGGTATGAGCGGGGAAAAGTCGCAGATTCGGCAGCAAATCCCCTTTGTGACGGAATCTGCAACATATATACGACAAAAAATGGCATATATCTGATAATAAATGACCCCCATTATGTCTTACTATAAGTTTATTCTCCCCTGAGGCGCTGCCTCAAATAGACACCAAATAATGGCGTGTAGGATGCCTCCTATTTAAGATACAATACCGCTAAGCAGACAAGTGCTGTCCCTTTAAACAGGTGATCGGAGAGGGAACGCCCCCCACCGGTCTGATAGTGATGTCTGTACTGAGGACAGGTCAACATCCTGAACCCAGAAAACCCCTTTAATTACCCTACAATGAAAAGTTATGCAACTTTCTAATATGTTTTATACTTAAACCCTACAGTACTTTCAACACCTCTGTGTGCTGTCAGTGAATAGAAATATTAGTGTTTGCATCCAGAAGCTGAAATGCTGTCCTGACTGTATATTTCCCACCGCTGAGGGTTTGCAACAATTGTATCCGGTCTAGACAGTGAGGTAAACAGTCTCCATATTAGATCGATACATTGTAACACGCTATTTGGACAGCAGGGAGGCTGCAGAGGGGTGTCGGCTGGATACAAGTGTAGCAAACCCTCAGCTGTGGGGAAATATTCAGTACATGTTTTCAGCCATTCACTGACAGAAAGCAGAGATTGAGCCTAGAGATCCTACAGTGATTACACTGACTCATCTTATACTTAGGAACCAGGGGATAGTTTGTGGAGTGGTATAGCAGCATTATGAGAGTTATGTAAGTGCACAGTGTTGCAGAGTTAGGGCCCGTTCACACGACCGTGTGAACGGGTCCGCACCTATTCCGCAAATTTGCGGAATAGGGGCGGGCCCGTTCACCTCTGCGGGCGGCACACTATCTTGCTGGAGCCGCGGCTCAGCAAGAAAAGATAGAACATGTCCTATACTTGTCCGTACGCACGGACAAGTATAGGCATTTTCAATGGGCCGCACGGCGTGTGTTCCGAACACACGCCGGGCGGCCCCTGTATATTTGCGGGTCTGCAATAATGTGGACCAGCAAATATACGGTCGTCTGAATGAGGCCTAAGGCTTCATTCACACGACTGTATTTTGTTTCCGTGTCCGTTCCGTTTTTTTTATCGGACCATATGCGGAATCATTCATTTCAATGGGTCCGCAAAAAAAGGAAGGTACTCCGTATGCATTCTGTTTCCGTATGTCCGTATTTCCGTTCCGCAAAAAAGATAGAACATGTCCTATTCTTGTCCGTTTTGCTGACAAGGATAGGCATTGTTACAATGGATCCTCAAAAAAAACGGAAACACGGATGCCATACGGAACGTCATCCGTTTTTTTTTGGCGGATCCGCAATTTGCGGACCGCAAAACACATACGGTCGTGTGAATGAAGCCTAAATGTGAGTGCACAGTGCAGCAGAGTTATGTCAGTGCACAGTGCAGCAGAGTTATGTCAGTGCACAGTGCAGCAGAGTTATGTCAGTGCACAGTGCAGCAGAGTTATGTCAGTGCACAGTGCAGCAGAGTTATGTCAGTGCACAGTGCAGCAGAGTTATGTAAGTGCACAGTGCAGCAGAGTTATGTCAGTGCACAGTGCAGCAGAGTTATGTAAGTGCACAGTGCAGCAGAGTTATGTCAGTGCACAGTGCAGCAGAGTTATGTCAGTGCACCAGTGCAGCAGAGTTATGTCAGTGCACAGTGCAGCAGAGTTATGTCAGTGAACAGTGCAGCAGAGTTATGTAAGTGCACAGTGCAGCAGAGTTATGTCAGTGCACAGTGCAGCAGAGTTATGTAAGTGCACCAGTGCAGCAGAGTTATGTCAGTGCACAGTGCAGCAGAGTTATGTCAGTGCACAGTGCAGCAGAGTTATGTCAGTGCACAGTGCAGCAGAGTTATGTCAGTGCACAGTGCAGCAGAGTTATGTCAGTGCACAGTGCAGCAGAGTTATGTCAGTGCACAGTGCAGCAGAGTTATGTCAGTGCACAGTGCAGCAGAGTTATGTCAGTGCACAGTGCAGCAGAGTTATGTAGTGCACAGTGCAGCAGGGTTATGTCAGTGCACAGTGCAGCAGAGTTATGTAAGTGCACAGTGCAGGCAGGGTTATGTCAGTGCACAGTGCAGCAGAGTTATGTCAGTGCACAGTGCAGCAGAGTTATGTCAGTGCACAGTGCAGCAGAGTTATGTCAGTGCACAGTGCAGCAGAGTTATGTAAGTGCACAGTGCAGCAGGGTTATGTCAGTGCACAGTGCAGCAGAGTTATGTAAGTGCACAGTGCAGCAGGGTTATGTCAGTGCACAGTGCAGCAGAGTTATGTCAGTGCACAGTGCAGCAGAGTTATGTCAGTGCACAGTGCAGCAGAGTTATGTCAGTGCACAGTGCAGCAGAGTTATGTGAGTGCACAGTGCAGCAGAGTTATGTGAGTGCACAGTGCAGCAGAGTTATGTGAGTGCACAGTGCAGCAGAGTTATGTGAGTGCACAGTGCAGCAGAGTTATGTGAGTGCACAGTGCAGCAGAGTTATGTGAGTGCACAGTGCCGCAGAGTTATGTGAGTGCACAGTGCAGCAGAGTTATGTCAGTGCACAGTGCAGCAGAGTTATGTCAGTGCACAGTGCAGCAGAGTTATGTCAGTGCACAGTGCAGCAGAGTTATGTCAGTGCACAGTGCAGCAGAGTTATGTCAGTGCACAGTGCAGCAGAGTTATGTCAGTGCACAGTGCAGCAGAGTTGTTTATGTGAGGGCAGAGAGGAACAGATATTGAAAATGTTGACTGTTCCTCTGTCAGTCTCACATGGGAAGCACAGCACGTATTCTCCTGGACAGACCAGTACAACATACCAAGTAACAGGACGGACTGGATTACAGGACATTCCTCAGACTCATTACTGACAAAGAATCTGGGCCCCTATGTATGCTCTGTACCAGGGCCCCAACTACTATCAGCCATTCATTATACAGTGTCTGCTTATGTGACCTATGGCAACCTTAGGGGTTCTGCGGATGACACACTGTTATGGGGGATCTGTGGATGACACTGTTATGGGGGATCTGTGGATGACACACTGTTATTGGGGATCTGTGGATGACACTGTTATGGAGGATCTGTGGATGACACTGTTATGGGGGATCTGTGGATGACACTGTTATGGGGGATCTGTGAATGACACTGTTATGGGGGATCTGTGGATGACACTGTTATGGGGGATCTGTGGATGACACACTGTTTGGGATCTGTGGATGACACTGTTATGGGGATCTGTGGATGACACTGTTATGGGGGATCTGTGGATGACACTGTTATGACACTGTTATGGGATCTGTGGATGACACTGTTATGGACGGGATTCTGTGGATGACACTGTTATGGGGGATCTGTGGATGACACTGTTATGGGGATCTGTGGATGACACTGTTATGGGGATCTGTGGATGACACTGTTATGGGGGATCTGTGGATGACACTGTTTATGGGGGATCTGTGGATGACACTGTTATGGGGGATCTGTGGATGACACTGTTATGGGGATCTGTGGATGACACTGTTATGGGGATCTGTGGATGACACTGTTATGGGGGATCTGTGGATGACACTGTTATGGGGATCTGTGGATGACACTGTTATGGGGGATCTGTGGATGACACTGTTCTGTGGATGACACTGTTATGGGGATCTGTGGATGACACTGTTATGGGGGATCTGTGGATGACACTGTTATGGGGATCTGTGGATGACACTGTTATGGGGGATCTGTGGATGACACACTGTTATGGGGGATCTGTGGATGAACACTGTTATGGGGATCTGTGGATGACACTGTTATGGGGGATCTGTGGATGACACTGTTATGGGGGATCTGTGGATGACACTGTTATGGGGATCTGTGGATGACACACTGTTATGGAGGATCTTGTGGATGACACTGTTATGGAGGATCTTTGTGGATGACACTGTTATGGGGGATCTGTGGATGACACTGTTATGGGGGATCTGTGGATGACACTGTTATGAGGGGATCTGTGGATGACACTGTTTATGGGGGATCTGTGGATGACACTGTTATGGGGGATCTGTGGATGACACTGTTATGAGGATCTGTGGATGACACTGTATGGGGGATCTGTGGATGACACTGTTATGGGGATCTGTGGATGACACTGTTATGGGGATCTGTGGATGACACTGTTATGGGGGATCTGTGGATGACACCGTTATGGGGATCTGTGGATGACACTGTTATGGGGGATCTGTGGATGACACTGTTATGGAGGATCTGTGGATGACACTGTTATGGGGATCTGTGGATGACACTGTTATGAGGATCTGTGGATGACACTGTTATGGGGGATCTGTGGATGACACTGTTATGGGGGAGTCTGTGGTGACACTGTTATGGGGATTGTGATGACACTGTTATGGGGGATTCTGTGGATGACACTGTATGGAGGGATCTGTGGATGACACTGTTATGGGGGATCTGTGGATGACACTGTTATGAGGGATCTGTGGATGACACTGTTATGGGGGATCTGTGGATGACACTGTTATGGGGGATCTGTGGATGACACTCTTATGGGGGATCTGTGGATGACACTGTTATGGGGGATCTGTGGATGACACTGTTATGGGGGATCTGTGGATGACACTGTTATGGGGGATCTGTGGATGATGCACTGTTATGTGGGATCTGTGGATGACACTGTTATGGAGGATCTGGGATGACACACTGTTATGGAGGATCTGTGGATGACACTGTTATGGGGGATCTGTGGATGACACTGTTATGGGGGATCTGTGGATGATGCACTGTTATGGAGGATCTGTGGATGACACTGTTATGGAGGATCTGTGGATGACACTGTTATGGAGGATCTGTGGATGACACTGTTATGGAGGATCTGTGGAGGACACTGTTATGGAGGGATCTGTGGATGACACTGTTATGGAGGATCTGTGGATGACACTGTTATGGAGGATCTGTGGATCTGTGGATGACACTGTTATGGGGGATCTGTGGATGACACACTGTTATGGAGGATCTGTGGATGACACTGTTATGGAGGATCTGTGGATGACACTGTTATGGGGGATCTGTGGATGACACTGTTATGGGGGATCTGTGGATGACACTGTTATGGGGGATCTGTGGATGACACTGTTATGAGGGATCTGTGGATGACACTGTTATGGGGGATCTGTGGATGACACTGTTATGGGGATCTGTGGATGACACTGTTATGGGGGATCTGTGGATGACACCGTTATGGGGGATCTGTGGATGACACTGTTATGGGGGATCTGTGGATGACACTGTTATGGAGGATCTGTGGATGACACTGTTATGGGGGATCTGTGGATGACACTGTTATGAGGGATCTGTGGATGACACTGTTATGGGGATCTGTGGATGACACTGTTATGGGGATCTGTGGATGACACTGTTATGGGGATCTGTGGATGACACTGGATTGGATGACACCATGGGTTGGATGACACCGTTATGGGGGATCTGTGGATGACACTGTTATGGGGGATCTGTGGATGACACTGTTATGGAGGATCTGTGGATGACACTGTTATGGGGGATCTGTGGATGACACACTGTTATGGAGGATCTGTGGATGACACTGTTATGGAGGATCTGTGGATGACACTGTTATGGAGGATCTGTGGATGACACTGTTATGGGGGATCTGTGGATGACACACTGTTATGGAGGATCTGTGGATGACACTGTTATGGAGGATCTGTGGATGACACTGTTATGGGGATCTGTGGATGACACTGTTATGGGGATCTGTGGATGACACTGTTATGGGGGATCTGTGGATGACACTGTTATTAGGGATCTGTGGATGACACTGTTATGGGGGATCTGTGGATGACACTGTTATGGGGGATCTGTGGATGACACTGTTATGGAGGATCTGTGGATGACACTGTTATCGGGGGATCTGTGGATGACACTGTTATGGGGGATTTGTGGATGACACTGTTATGGGGGATCTGTGGATGACACTGTTATGGGGATCTGTGGATGACACTGTTATGGGGATCTGTGGATGACACCGTTATGGGGGATCTGTGGATGACACCGTTATGGGGGATCTGTGGATGACACTGTTATGGGGGATCTGTGGATGACACTGTTATGAGGGATCTGTGGATGACACTGTTATGGGGGATCTGTGGATGACACTGTTATGGGGGATCTGTGGATGACACTGTTATGGGGGATCTGTGGATGATACACTGCTATGGGGGGATCTGTGGATGACACCATTATGGGGGATCTGTGGATGACACTGTTATGGGGGATCTGTGGATGACACTGTTATGGGGGATCTGTAAATCTTCACTGAAAAGTGGAACAGAATTCTGTGTTATCTGCCTTTAGCCAATTTACTTATTTGTATTAGTGTCAGTCTTCACTTTAATCACTATCTATCTATCTATCTATCTATCTATCTATCTATCTATCTATCTATCTCTCTCTCTATCTATCACTATGTAATTAGAACATAACAAATCTATAAATCAGACTAAATGATGAAGCCATATAATAAGTCAGATGAGAAGCTTAAGATGATGAATGAGATGATTCCTCCTGCAGATATACGAGACTTTCCATGGAGAGATAGAGAGATATAAGTGTTATTAGATGGGAGATATAACGCGCTGTGACCCTCAGACCCCGGCAGGAATTTATAAGGGGAGGTTAATACGGTGATTCTGAGACATTCTTTCCAGGATGTTATCCTGAGGTCAGATTAGAGAAGATCCTGGAAAATGTGACAGTTTTGTGGTGGTCGAACTGGTGACCCCCATAACTGTGGAAATATGAGCCCAGATCATATCTACCGTCACATTGTGTGGGGCTGTAGGGATGGGCCGCAGCTGGAGGAGCATGGTGGGTCCAAGTTTGGTGTCTCTGACCTGCTGACATTTGCTTGTGTTGTGACTGGAGAAGCGAAAGATGACCTCCGATCTTGGTGGAGTCTGTCACCAACATGAGATTACTGGATTTAGAGATAATACACATATCGATGGCACATTGGACCGGGTCTTCTACTGGCTCTGCTTGGTTTCTGACTTCATTAATGCTCCTCTCCCGCTCTCTGACCACAACCTCCTCTCCTTCACCCTCACCAGTCCTCATCCATCTCAGCGCACTCCTACATATCACACATTCAGAAATCTACCTGCCATTGACAATAAGAAACTTAGACTCTCTACAGTCATCACTGTCCCCAATCTCCACCCTCTTCAGTCCAGAACTGGCTGCAGAACACTACAATGTCATCCTAAGAAGAAGTCTGGAAGAAGAAGAACCTTCTATACCTAGAACCTCCAAACAGAGACAAAATCACCCTGGCTTACACTTCATATTCACTTCACCTGCGATGCTCCAGGTGTGCTGAGCGTCTAGAAACAAAAACTTGTACACCACACGACGTCCTTCATTATTAGTTTACACTAAGGACCTATAACTCTGCCCTCCACCTCGACAAACAGACCTACTTCTCCTCTATCATCTCTTCGCTATACAATAATCCCAATACACTCCGACACTTTTCACTCCCTTCAGACACCTATTACTGACCTCTGTGCTGAAGATCTGGCCACCTACTTCAAAGAGAAAATTGAACCATCCGGCATGAAATTCTCTTCCAGATTCCAAGCATCATCTTTTCCTTTCCCTACCGAACCTCCTCTGATTTTCTGTCTATATTCAACCCAGTCACAGAAGAAGAAGTCTGGATGAAACAGAACCTTCTATACCCAGAACCTCCAAACAGACACAAAATCACCCTGGCTTACACTTCATATTCGCTTCACCTGCGATGCTCCAGGTGTGCTGAGCGTCTAGAAACAAAAACTTGTGCACCACACGACGTCCTTCATTATTCGTTTACACTAAGGACCTATAACTTTGCCCTCCACCTCAACAAATAGACCTACTTCACCTCTCTCTCTTCACTATCCAATAATCTCAATATTCTTTGACACTTTTCACTCCCTTCGGACACCTATTACTGACCTCTGTGCTGAAGATCTGGCCACCTACTTCAAAGAGAAGATTGAAAACATCCGGCATGACATTCTCTTCCAGATTCCAAGCCTAGTCTTTTCCCTTCCCTACCGAACCTCCTGTGATTTTCTTTCTATTTTCGACCCAGTCACAGAAGAAGAAGTCTCCAGAATCCTCTCTTCTTCTTACCCTACCACATGCACTACTGACCCTATTCCCTCACACCTACTCCAGTCTCTCTCCCCAGCTGTCATTACTAACCTAATTAAAAACTTCCACCTCTCTCTTCTGGAATCTTTCCATTCTCTTTCAAACATTCTGACAAAACCTTCTCTTACTAACTAACGACCTGTCTCCAATCTCCCCTTCATCTCTAAAGTTCTGTAACATCAGGTCTACTTCCTCATCCACTACCTGTTAGCTCTCCTTGACTCCTTATAATCTGGCTTTCACTCTGTGGACTCTAAGAAACTGCATTCACGAAAGTGACAAATGACTTCCTGATAGCTAAATGTAACGGCAACTACTCTCTACTTATTCTTCTGGATCTCTTGGCAGCATTTGACACTGTAGACCACCAGCTCCTCCACATAATGCTCAAATCTTTTTCTATTTTCGACCCAGTCACAGAAGAAGAGGTCTCCAGGCTCCTCTCTTCTTCTCACCCTACCATATGCACTACTGACCCTATTCCCTCACACCTCTTCCAGTCTCTCTCCTCAGCTATCACTACTCACCTAATTAAAAACTTCAACCTCTCTCTTCTGGTATCTTTCCATTCTCTTTCAAACATTCTGACAAAACCATCTCTTGACCTATCCTAAATGTAACAACAACTACTCTCTACTCATTCTTCTGGATCTCTTGGCAGCATTTGACACTGTAGACCACCAGCTCCTCCACATAATGCTCAAATCTCTTTCTATTTTCGACCCAGTCACAGAAGAAGAGGTCTCCAGGTTCCTCTCTTCTTCTCACCCTACCATATGCATACTGACCCTATTCTCTCACACCTCTTCCAGCCACTCTCCTCAGCTATCACTACTCACCTAATTAAAAACTTTAACCTCTCTCTTCTGGTATCTTTCCATTCTCTTTCAAACATTCTGACAAAACCTTATCTTGATCTATCCTAAATGTAACGGCAACTACTCTCTACTCATTCTTCTGGATCTCTTGGCAGCATTTGACACTGTAGACCACCATCTCCTCCTCACAATGCTCCAATCTCTTGGCTTCAGGGCCCTCACTCTTCGTGTTTTATTGTTGCTGTGTAATGTTTGATTCTGTTTGTACATGAACCTTCTGATTGTAAAACGCTGTGGAATATGTTAGCGCTATATAAATAAGGATTAGGCCTCATGCACACGAACGTGTGCCGGCCATGCCCGTGCTGCGGTCCGCAATGCACGGGCACTGACCGTGAGGCCACCGCATGCGAATCGCAGACCCATTCACTTGAATGGGGTCCGCGATCCGCATCCGAGGGTCCGCACCACAAAAAAGTAGTGCTTGCGCTACTTTTTTGCAGTGCGGAGGCACAGCCAGAAACACCACGGAAGCACTCTGTAGTGCTTCCGTTGTGTTCCGATCCATGCCTCCGCTCCGCATCTCCCGGATCGCGGACCCATTGAAGTGAATGGGTCCGCTTTCCATGATGCGGGTTGCACACGTCCGGTGCCCGTTTATTGCGGACCCGCCGTATGCGGCCCGCAGTATGGGCACGGCCGGCACACGTTCGTGTGCATGAGCCCTTAACATGATGTCATATTAGACTGAGGGTATTAGGACCTCCAGCAATGTCCTGCCTGCTGCCACCATCCCCTTGCAAAATGGAAGATGAGGGAATGGTGGTGACAAGACAACAATGACCCGACCACCTCTTCTGTAACATAGATGGTTACCACCTTGGTCTCCACGAGAACATGGAGATCTAGAGGTGCCCCCTCTGCTGGTCAGGTCTATTACTATGCAGTCATTTAGACACATGATTATTAAAACATGGCTGCTTTCTTCCAGACACAGCATCTCATCTGTCCACAGGTCTGGGGCATTGCTAGGGTCTTAAAAGATCCAGGGCCCAAGACTCAATGCATATGTGCCAAATTCTCAAAGTAACTGCCCCCCTAACACACGCACCTGGATGGACACTAATAATCATACAGAACTATAGAGCACTACATACCTCTTACATACAGCACCACCGCATAACTATTACCTCCTCCTCCCCTCTCACAGCATGCTGTGTCACAGACACACTGAGGGAGAGATGCTGCAGCTCCATCCCCCTCCTCCTATTGACTGTTCTACTGTAGATGGAGCTTGCGGTGACTGAGGAGGTTTCTGAACATTTACAGAGAGCCTCCAGGAAGGACGTGTGGAAGGTGCAGAAGATGCACTGTCCCCTCCTAAGATATATTACAACCATCCTAGATGCCAGTTTGCGGTGTCATTATATGTAGCCCTTAGGCCAGGTGTGGCACTGTGCCCGCCAGTGAAATGTCACTGTTCACTTGATGCTATGGGAATCAGTCATGTGTGGACCCGGCCGGCTGCACACTGTTAGCACAGGACACCCGGATTCTTTTAGATCCATCCCTGGTATGATGCTGGTATGCTCGGGGACATGTCTTCTGTGCTGACAGAGCTCTCAGTATTATCCTGACTCATGTTCTTGTATCTGCAGAAACCTCTGGACTGCGGTTCCATGGCTCCCTCTACAGACCAAACATTATATTACATCTATGGAAAGGATGGCGCGGTGTCAGCGGTGCTCATCCTGGTGAATGCAGTGATTGCCTCAGCTCTGCTCCTGGGGGTCTGCGCCTTCTGGAAGATGTAAGTTACATATGCGGATATTATCTATAGAACTTTCTGTTTATGATCTATTGCTACTTTCTATTTGTATAGCTATATCATTATCTAATGTATTTATTTTATCTATCTCATATCTCATCTACAGTATCTGTCTATCTACCTATCATCATCATTCTATCTATCTATCTATCTATCTATCTATCTATCTATCTATCTATCTATCATCATCATTCTATCTGTCTATATATCTATCTAATATCTCATATCTATCTATCTATCTCTCTATCTATCTATCTATCTATCTATCTATCTATCTATCTATCTATCCATGATCATTCTATTATCTATCTACAGTATCTAGCTCATATCTATCTATCTATCTATCTATCTATCTATCTATCTATCTATCTACAGTATCTAGCTCATATCTATCTATCTATCTATCTATCTATCTATCTATCTATCTATCTATCTATCTATCTATCTATCTATCTACAGTATCTATCTATCTATCTATCTATCTATCTATCTATCTATCTATCTATCTATCTATCTATCTATCTACAGTATCTAGCTCATATCTATCTATCTATCTATCTATCTATCTATCTATCTATCTATCTATCTATCTACAGTAATGATCTAATATCTCATATCTATCTATCTATCTATCTACAGTATCCAGCTCATATCCATCTATCTATCTACAGTATTTATCTAATATCTCATATCTATCTATCTATAGTATCTATCTCATATCTATTTATCTATCTATTCACCCATGATCATTCTATCTATCTATCTATCTATCTATCTATCTATCTATCTATCTATCTGTCTGTCTCATATCTATCTATCTATCTATCTGTCTATCTATCTATTTATCCATCTATCTAAGATAATTCTATTTCTATCTATCTCCTATCTATCTGTCTACAGTATCTATCTCGTATCTATCTATCTATATATCTATCCATCCATGATCATTCTATCTATCTATCACACATCTGTGGGGCAGGCCTGGACCTTTCATACAGGTGACCTCTGGAGGCAGAACTACTTTGGACCCTGGATAGTACATTGTGTGACTCTTGCACAAGCTCTGATTCTTTCTCGGGCTGAGTGATGCCATGTATGCCCTGTGCCATCCTTTGCCCTCTTGTCAGGCTCAGTGATTTCCCCTGGAGCGCTGCTGCCAGCCTTTGTGGCGCTGTAGTGGCCGCCATATTGGATGTCACCTGCTCTGTATTAGCCGCTCTTCTCATTAGCAGTTGGTGGGCGTCCTGTGGAATTTTCCGCCTGCCTACATTGTGAATTCTGCCGATCCAGGCTTCAGGTCCAGGAAATTGGCGGCATCTGGTGTGAATTAGCGGTGAGGACCTTCCGGGCCTAATATGGGGATTCTGTATAGAAAGCAATGGAAGTCAACTCACTCCTCATGTTCGTGGCTGTAGAAGATTCGGGGGTCTACACCGGAGGTCCCCAAAGATTTACTCATGTATCTTATGGAATTACTGCATTGATGAGCAGAGCTGGGGTACGACCTCCTGGATGATGGGGGCGCAGCTACACTGTTAGGAGTATGTCTGATTACCAGCTTACTGACTGTTTCCAATCTAAACCAAAACTGTAAATGACTGTGTAATATTATTGCAGCAAGATCTGCTGAACAAGTAGGGAATGCTACTTGATTTTATCTTTGAAGCCTGCAGAATAGTGAGTGCAGCTCTGGAGTAAAATAAAAAAGGTAACTCAGGATCAGTACAGGATAAGTAATGTATGTACACAGTGACTCCACCAGCAGAATAGTGAGTGCAGCTCTGGAGTATAATACAGGATATAACTCAGGATCAGTACAGGATAAGTAATGTATGTACACAGTGACTGCACCAGCAGAATAGTGAGTGCAGCTCTGGAGTATAATACAGGATGTAACTCAGGATCAGTACAGAATAAGTAATGTAATGTACACAGTGACTGCACCAGCAGAATAGTGAGTGCAGCTCTGGAGTATAATACAGGATGTAACTCAGGATCAGTACAGGATAAGTAATGTAATGTATGTACACAGTGACTCCACCAGCAGAATAGTGAGTGCAGCTCTGGAGTATAATACAGGATGTAACTCAGGATCAGTACAGGATAAGTAATGTAATGTATGTACACAGTGACTGCACCTGCAGAATAGTGAGTGCAGCTCTGGAGTATAATACAGGCTGTAACTCAGGATCAGTACAGGATAAGTAATGTATGTACACAGTGACTGCACCAGCAGAATAGTGAGTGCAGCTCTGGAGTATAATACAGGATGTAACTCAAGATCAGTACAGAATAAGTAATGTAATGTACACAGTGACTGCACCAGCAGAATAGTGAGTGCAGCTCTGGAGTATAATACAGGATATAACTCAGGATCAGTACAGGATAAGTAATGTATGTACACAGTGACTGCACCAGCAGAATAGTGAGCGCAGCTCTGGAGTATAATACAGGATGTAACTCAGGATCAGTACAGAATAAGTAATGTAATGTACACAGTGACTGCACCAGCAGAATAGTGAGTGCAGCTCTGGAGTATAATACAGGATGTAACTCAGGATCAGTACAGGATAAGTAATTTATGTACACAGTGACTGCACCAGCAGAATAGTGAGTGCAGCTCTGGAGTATAATACAGGCTGTAACTCAGGATCAGTACAGGATAAGTAATGTATGTACACAGTGACTGCACCAGCAGAATAGTGAGTGCAGCTCTGGAGTATAATACAGGATGTAACTCAGGATCAGTACAGGATAAGTAATGTAATGTATGTACACAGTGACTGCACCAGCAGAATAGTGAGTACAGCTCTGGAGTATAATACAGGATGTAACTCAGGATCACTACAGGATAAGTAATGTATGTACACAGTGACTGCACCAGCAGAATAGTGAGTGCAGCTCTGGAGTATAATACAGGATGTAACTCAGGATCAGTACAGGATAAGTAATGTAATGTATGTACACAGTGACTGCACCAGCAGAATAGTGAGTACAGCTCTGGAGTATAATACAAGATCTAACTCAGGATCAGTACAGGATAAGTAATGTAATATATGTACACAGTGACTGCACCAGCAGAATAGTGAGTGCAGCTCTGGAGTATAATACAGGATGTAACTCAGGATCACTACAAGATAAGTAATGTATGTACACAGTGACTCCACCACCAGAATAGTGAGTGCAGCTCTGGAGTATAATACAAGATCTAACTCAGGATCAGTACAGGATAAGTAATGTAATATATGTACACAGTGACTGCACCAGCAGAATAGTGAGTGCAGCTCTGGAGTATAATACAGGATGTAACTCAGGATCAGTACAGGATAAGTAATGTATGTACACAGGGACTCCACCAGCAGAATAGTGAGTGCAGCTCTGGAGTATAATACAGGATGTAACTCAGGATCAGTACAGGATAAGTAATATATGTACACAGTGACTCCACCAGCAGAATACTGAGTACAGCTCTGGAGTATAATACAGGATGTAACTCAGGATCAGTACAGGAGAAGTAATGTATGTACACAGGGACTCCACCAGCAGAATAGTGAGTGCAGCTCTGGAGTATAATACAGGATGTAACTCAGGATAAGTAATGTAATGTTTCTACACACTGACCACCAGAAGAATAGTACCCATAATCAGACAATGTCCACTGAAGTCTATTAGTGTTATTCATGTCTTGCTGAGCTTTGATGCTTATACACAATAGGCAGTCTGAGCAGGATGAACTGCAGTATAAAGCATGAAGGATGGACATAGCATCAGAGGAGGAGTGAAGCTAAAACTGATTTTGCAGACGTATTGTTATTCCCTTCACAGAGACTGAAGTGCTTTGCAACAGATTCTTATTTTCACCGGCATTGTCTTTCATTGATTTTATCTTCCATGCTTTACACTGCAGCTCACTGTCATGTTTTTATTTTACAGATTTAAAACTAAAAAAGTGAATTTTATTGAGAGTCAAGGAGAAAAGCCGAGTTCTGAGCTCAGAAGAGTGGTAAGTTATGAGGGTCACTGCTGCAGTCATCTATTCTTCATACCTGATACTATCATGGGCACGGATAGAAATCCATCCACCCGGTCAGATGGGAGGACATCAGCGAGCTGGGGCAGAATACTCATCTGGAGGCAGAGAGATGTTCTGGCTCTACCTTAGATTTTCAGCTTTTTGTAAGGTATTGATCATGGTCATACCCAAAAGAAGAAAAATCTTTTTATAAGTCCATAGCGTTACTAATATATGGAGCTCCAAATCCTCTGCAGTTAAATGAGAAAAATCTGGCTGCCTGCCCCCACCACCAGGGGGAGCACAAGAGCCTTCTGGTTTATTAGTAAATTCAGTGCTGTTATGACTGGTGGTGCTGGCGTGATGTATGCTGGTCAGGATAGGGGGGAGGGGGCGGGTCTTTTACGGCATGTCTCTGAGAACCTTACGCACACCTAGGATGTCCTGTTGGACCTGCTTGCACGTTTTGCTCGAAGAGTGGGACCAGACTAGCACAAAGTGGTACATGTGGCCTTAGCAGTGAACCTCCAGTATTCAATAGAATTGTGCTCCACTCTCCAAAAAATAAAGTTGAGCTCAGCAGACTTTGAATAGATGAGCTGTCCCCTTATTAGCAGTCCTAACTGAACAGTTCCCTAAGTGGTTGAGTAGTCCCATCAGTGCCTGAGCAGTCCTCTAGTTAATAGTTGTGCAGTCCTCTAGTTGTTAAGCAGTTCCCTAGTTCTCTTAGTAGATCAGCATTTTATTCACTGGTTACGCAGTCCCCTCAATAGTTACGCAGTCCCCTCAGTAGTTAAGAAGTCCTCTCAGTAGTTACGCAGTCCCCTCAGTAGTTAAGAAGTCCTCTCAGTAGTTACGCAGTCCCCTCAGTAGTTACGCAGTCCCCTCAGTAATTACGCAGTCCCCTCAGTAATTACGCAGTCCCCTCAGTAGTTACACAGTCCCCTCAGTAGTTAAGCAGTCCTCTCAGTAGTTACGCAGTCCCCTCAGTAGTTAAGAAGTCCTCTCAGTAGTTACGCAGTCCCCTCAGTAGTTACGCAGTCCCTCAGTAGTTAAGAAGTCCTCTCAGTAGTTACGCAGTCCCCTCAGTAGTTAATCAGTCCCTTCAGTAGTTAAGAAGTCCCCTCAGTAGTTAAGCAGTCCCATTTGTAGTTAAATTGTCCCCTTAGTAATTAAGCAGTCTCCTTAGTAGTTAAGAAGTTCCCTCAGTAATTGAGAAGTCCTCTCACTTGTTAAGCTGTTCTTTTAGCAGTTAACCAGTCCCCTCAGTAGTTAAGCAGTCCTTTTAGTAGTCAAGCAGTCCCCTCAGTAGTTAAGAAGTCCTCTCAGTAGTTACGCAGTCCCCTCAGTAGTTACGCAGTCCCCTCAGTAGTTACGCAGTCCCCTCAGTAGTTAAGAAGTCCTCTCAGTAGTTAGGCAGTCCCCTCAGTAGTTAATCAGTCCCTTCAGTAGTTAAGAAGTCCCCTCAGTAGTTAAGCAGTCCCCTTTGTAGTTAAATTGTCCCCTTAGTAATTAAGCAGTCTCCTTAGTAGTTAAGAAGTTCCATCAGTAATTGAGAAGTCCTCTCACTTGTTAAGCTGTCCTTTTAGCAGTTAACCAGTCCCCTCAGTAGTTAAGCAGTTAGTAGTTGAGCAGCCCCCTTAGTGGTTAAGCAGTCTCCTCAGTATTTAAGCAGTCCCCTTAGTAGTTAAGCAGCCCCCTTAGGAATTGAGCAGTCCTCTCACTTATTAGGTTGTTCCCTCAGTAGTTAATCGGTCTCCTCGGTAGTTTACAGTCTCAACAGTAGTTAATGGAACCACTGATTGATTGTGTAGCCACCTCACTAACTTAGCAGTCCTCCTAGCAGATGAGCATAGGGTTTTATAAGTCCCAACAGTAGGTGAGCAATCCCAACAGTAGGTGAATCTTCCCCAGTTGTTGAGCAGTCTCCTCATCAGTTGAGTAGGTTAGCAGTCCCTAACCAGTTCCTATAGTGCTTAATCAGCCCCCTTGACGGTTATGCAGGCTATTCAGCAGTTTATCAGTCCCCATACTAGTGTATCATTAGTCCCCTGAATGGTTAATCAGTCCCATCAGTAGTTGAGTAGTCTTCTCAGGGCTTGATCAGTTCCCTCACTAGTTGAGCAGTTCCGATGGTGCAAAATCAGTCCCATCAGTGGTTAAGGAATCTGCTCAGTACCTTAGCAGCCCCATCACTTGAAGGGCACCATCTGGGTTCTAGTTATTGATGACATATCTTCAGGATAAGTCATCAATGTCAGATTGGTGAGGGTCCTACAACTGCAAACCCCCACCGATCAGCTATTCTCAGCAGCCACCAGTGCTGGAAATAACACAGAGGATGGAGCTGGAAGAAGAAAGCAGTCCCCTCGGTAGTTAAGCAGTCCTTTTAGTAGTTAAGCAGTCTCCCCAGTAGTTAAGCAGTCCTTTTAGTAGTTATCCAGTCTCCCCAGTAGTTAAGCAGTCCCCTCAGTAGTTAAGCAGTCCTTTTAGTAGTTAAGCAGTCCCCTCAGTAGTTGTGCAATCTCCTCAGTACTTAACCAATTTCACTAGTTAAGCACTCCCCTCAGTAGTTAAGCAGCCCCCTTAGTAGTTAAGTAGTCTCCTCAATAGTTAAGCAGTCTTTGCGTGTCCATTGTGTGATGGCCATTACAGGTTACCACAGCTCACCTTAAATTTGAGCTGAACTGCAGTAACCAGACACCCTGGAGGTGTCAGTTGTCAGACCCCCACCGATCTGATATTGATGACCTATTCTGAGAATAGGACATCAATATCCAGAACCCAGACCACCTCGTAAATGGATGATTGATCTTCTAATGCTTCAGACACATAGAGACCAAATATGTTATACAGCAAATATCCCTGGATTCAACATGGCCTCCCCCACCTCAAAGTCACTGCACCTCGGCTAAGCGAATCCCTAAGTCCGCACTGACTTCTTCAGGCTTCTCATTTTCACATGTAGTTTGGCAGGGATCTTCATGCCTTGGAAATCACAAATCGTTGCAATGTTCCCTGGAGCTGACAGGACTTCAGGAGACCAGAACAAGCTCCTGCCGGATGGGTTTCCCGAAAGTCAATTTAGAAGCAGCGATTTGTCATGTTGGATTTCTGTAAGTTAATGCACATGTACATCGTGAAAACAACGAGAACCGCAGAGATGGGATGGATACATTACAGCCTTCGGCTACTGCATTTTAATCTAATAGCACCTTATCAAGCTCCTTGGGAGGAATTTATGAAGAGGACTGAAATTAACTCTTCCAGCCCAGCTAAAGCGAAATGTGTTCTTCAACAATGCAGATGACTCTGACCTAAAAACCAAACAATTCCAGGTAACGTCCTATATGGACAAGCCCCATAAGACGTGTTATTCTGTAGTCTGAACTTTGGCCTCCATGGCAGTCATTGATTTTATTGTAGAAGACCATCTTCTGTTCGCTAAACAGGACCTGAGTTGGCACATAATGAGACCATTTTTATTTGGTACTCAAGAGATTTGACCCTTAAGCTGGCCATGGATACAAAGTAATGGAGAATTTTGGACTTTCCCAGTAGGTCCAAGTTCAGACATAGTGTTGAGCCTCAGAAGGACGTATAGATGGAGAGTGGACCCTCAGATTAATTTCCTTCTGATGGCCCCAGGCAACATCTGTAACAGGTTCCCCACCATTTATAATACTGGTGTCTTCTGTGGTAAAGGGTCCTTTGGGCTACTTCAGTTAACAAGGCCTTAGTAACATAGTAACGTAGTTTATAAGGCCGAAAAAAGCCCTCCGTCCATCCAGTTCGGCCTGTTATCTTACAAGTTGATCCGGAGGAAGGCAAAAAAACCCTTTTGAGGTAGAAGCCAATTTTCCCCACTTTAGGTAAATAAATTCCTTCCCGACTCCAATCAGGCATCAGAATAACTCCCTGGATCAACGACCCATCTCTAATAACTATAACCTGTAATATTATTACCTCCAGAAATACATCCAGGCCTCTCCTGATCTCTTATAGTGAACTTACCATCACCACCTCCTCAGGCAGAGAGTTCCATAGTCTCACTGCTCTTACCGTAAAGAATCCTCTTCTATGTTTGTGTACAAACCTTATTTCCTCCAGACGCAGAGAATGTCCCCTCGTCACAGTCACAGTCCCGGGGATAAATAGATGATGGGAGAGATCTCTGTACTGACCTCTGATATATTTATACATAGTTATTACATCTCCCCTCAGTCGTCTTTTTTCTAAAGTGAATAACCCTAATTTTGATAATCTTTCTGGGTCCTGTAGTCCACCCATTCCAGTTATGACTTTAGTTGCCCTCCTCTGAACCCTCTCCAGCTCTGCTATGTCTGCCTTGTTCACAGGAGCCTAGAACTGTACACAGTACTCCATGTGTGGTCTGACTAGTGATGTGTAAAGTGGCAGGACTATGTTCTCATCACCGGCATCTATGCCTCTTTTGATGCAACCCATTATCTTATTGGCCTTGGCAGCAGCTGTCTGACACTGGTTTCTACAGCTTAGTTTGCTGTTCACTAAAATTCCTAGGTCCTTTTCCATGTCAGAGTTACCCAGTGCTTTACCATTTAGTATGTACTGGTGACTTGCATTATTCCTTCCTATGTGCATAACCTTACATTTGTCATTGTTAAACCTCATCTGCCACTTCTCTGCCCAAGCCTCCAGTCTATCCAGATCCATCTGTAGCAGTGTACTGTCCTCTGTAGTATATATACAGTATACTGTCCTCTGTAGTATATATATACAGTATACAGTCCTCTGTAGTATATATACAGTATACTGTCCTCTGTAGTATATATACAGTATACTGTCCTCTGTAGTATATATACAGTATACTGTCCTCTGTAGTATATATACAGTATACTGTACTCTGTAGTATATATACAGTATAATATCCTCTGTAGTATATATACAGTATACTGTCCTCTGTAGTATATATACAGTATACTGTACTCTGTAGTATATATACAGTATAATATCCTCTGTAGTATATATACAGTATACTGTCCTCTGTAGTATATATACAGTATACTGTTCTCTGTAGTATATATACAGTATACTGTTCTCTGTAGTATATATATACAGTATACTGTTTCCTGTAGTATATATACAGTATAATATCCTCTGTAGTATATATACAGTATAATATCCTCTGTAGTATATATACAGTATACTGTCCTCTGTAGTATATATACAGTATACTGTTCTCTGTAGTATATATATACAGTATACTGTCCTCTGTAGTATATATACAGTATACTGTCCTCTTCTGTGTTAATTACTTTACACAGTTTTGTGTCATCTGCAAAAATTGATATTTTACTGTGAAAGCCTTCTACAAGATCATTAATAAATATATTGAAGAGAATAGGGCCCAATACTGACCCCTGTGGTACCCCACTAGTGACAGTGACCCAATCTGAGTATGTGACTTCCAACACCCTGTAACACATACATAGGCCCATCAAACATCTACCTCCAACAGAAGGTGCTAAATGCTTGGTTGGGATGTCCAGGGAAAGAGTTTAATAGACCAGAAAGAAAATGGATGGGGGTACTGCTCCAGTGTGTGCACATGTGTGCAGACAACATGTGTGCAGCTCATTCAGAACCAGAGCCCAGAAACCACAGTAGACAGAGGAGGAAATATTAAAGCATTGTGATTGTGGAACCTCTGTGTCAACCAACAGATTTGAATTTGGGCTAAACCTTATGGCGCTATCCTGACACTTCTCTGGTATTCACCCTTTAACCCATGTACAGGGATCTGGACTTTGCTGCAGGGGAATCACCAGGGTGTATGGAGTAGTATCTGAGTGGTTAACGCTGGTGTGGGGTACTAAGGAATCAGGCAGAATTATAGTCCTAGACAGTCTAAGGTGAGGGCTGGTGGAGTACGTGCAATATGGTAAACAATCCAAAGTCAGGGTCGGCAACTTACAATCAATGTGAAGGTCAGGCAGAGGTCAGTACGCAGGAAGTCAAACAGATAAAGCACATCTTTGCAGGAACCAACAAGCTACCAAAAATATTTTCAGGCACCTTTCCACTGGGGAAGGTGCCTGAAGTACCCCAAGGTTGCCAGCCAATTGTTGGTAAAAATTAGGATGTGTAATGGCTCTTAAAAAGTCGGGGACAGAGCAGCTGTAGGGGCAGAAGAGAGAGCCCTAGCCGTCAAGAGCAGAAGACGGCCTGCCAAGGTGGAAAGAGGAGAGACTCTGTTGACTGGATTGTTCTGTTTTGTGAATGTCTTTAGGTTCCTTGATGATATCTTTGTGATTCCACTGATTGTCTCCATCCATACTGTTGACTGGTTCCTTTTTGTTGTTGTAAAAAATAACCATTGACTGTTGTGGTGTCTCGGATTGGAGTGAAATATGGTCTCCTAGTGGGTGGACCTCCCATAGAAGAGGCAGGAAGACATCGTAGACAAATGTGTTCTAGATAAGGGTGTGATATTCTCAAGGTGGCCATCCGCATTCCTTCTGTTGGTGATATGTCTCATTGTATCATTTTTTTTTTTCCTCCAGACAAAACAAACAGAAGACAAGACAAGAGAAACCAATGGAACAAAGAATGGCGCCATACCTACAGGTGCGTGCATGCTCCATTCTCAGTCCATTAACGTTGTAAGCAGGACCTGGACAAGGAGCAGGCAGAACGTCTGGAGCGTCATTGGGGAGATAGGTGGGAATGGAGGGCTGAACCATGACTGATTGTCCGGCAGCCCCATGCGAAACTTCATGGACTACTGGTAAGGGAGGTGGGCATTCTGAGACCCCAACAGACACTCAGAGAGCTACTTCCTAGTTGACATCTCTCCATACGGGGAGAAGAACACTCCTCAGAATATACATCCTTCTCTGACTGCAAGGGGGAGCATTAGCTTCAGATACAGCCTATGCAGTGCTATGTGGGTACAGCAGGAGGCGCTATGCATAACGTCTGAAACCCACGGCAGATGCCTTGTCCTGTTTGTCTGAGTATTTAGGAGCAGAAGGCAGAGATCCGAGTTCAGGCGAGACTTATAACCCACATTACAGCCGTGTTTTCTGAAATATCAGCGGCTCTTCCCGTTTACGGAATATTCAATATTTTGGCAGATGGCTTATTAATAGGGAATCTGTCAGCAGTTCCATCAGTACATGACTGCTGACAGATACAGGTAGAGGTGGGGAACACCTATGTTCATGGCTTTAGTGGATGTAGTGCTGAGTGGGAGCTCCAGCAAGTGCACCCAAAGTGTTAACGGGGGCTAGCCTGCAAGCTTCAGTCCATAGCCCATGGACCTCATACAGTTAGTCTGAAGCACTGACGTCTGCCGTCCACCCTTGTACACGTCCAGTGCACTTGTCGGAGCGGCTCCCACAGGATTCTGTTCTTTTTTGTTGTTTTTTAGCACTAGGCCCACTCCTCCCCCGACCCCTACCTATGTCTGTCAGCAGTTTTGCATCAACAGAACTGCTGACAGATTCAATTTAATTTTTGACCAGTTCAGGTAGCCGGACATTTATCATTTCATTCTTTGGCTGCTTGATGTGAGCATTATGTTGACATTATTTATGAGAAGGCACTATTCTGTACTGTCTATGGGGACACTATTCTGTACTGTCTATGGGGACACTATTCTGTACTGTCTATGGGGACACTATTCTGTACTGTCTATGGGGACACTATTCTGTACTGTCTATGGGGACACTATTCTGTACTGTCTGTCTATGTCTATGGGGACACTATTCTGTACTGTCTGTCTATGTCTATGGGACACTATTCTGTACTGTCTATGGGGACACTATTCTGTACTGTCTATGGGGACACTATTCTGTACTGTCTATGGGGACACTATTCTGTACTGTCTATGGGGACACTATTCTGTACTGTCTATGGGGACACTATTCTGTACTGTCTATAGGGACACTATTCTGTTACTGTCTATGGGGACACTATTGTACTGTCTATGGGGACACTATTCTGTACTGTCTATGGGGACACTATTCTGTACTGTCTATGTCTGTATGGGACACTATTCTGTACTGTCTATGGGGGTACTGTCTATGGACACTATTCTGTACTGTCTATGTATTCTATGTCTATGGGACACTATTCTGTACTGTCTATGGCTGTACTATGGGGACACTATTCTGTACTGTCTATGGGACACTATTCTGTACTGTCTGTACTGTCTATGGGGACACTATTCTGTACTGTCTATGGGGACACTATTCTATGTCTATGTACTGTCTATGGGGGCACTATTCTGATACTGTCTATGGGGACACTATTTCTGTTACTGTCTGTCTATGGGGACACTATTCTGTACTGTCTATGGGGACACTATTCTGTACTGTCTATGGGGACATATCTTACTGTCTGTACTGTCTATGGGGGCACTATTCTGTACTGTCTATGGGGGCTGTCTGTCTACACTATTCTGATACTGTCTATGGGGATGTACACTATTCTGTACTGTCTATGGGGACACTATTCTATTCTGTACTGTCTATGGGGACACTATTCTGTACTGTTCTATGGGACACTATTCTGTACTGTCTATGGGGACACTATTCTGATACTGTCTATGGGGCACATTCTGATACTGTCTATGGGACACTATTCTGTACTGTCTATGGGGACACTATTCTGTACTGTCTATGGGGACACTATTCTGTACTGTCTATAGGGACACTATTCTGTACTGTCTATGGGGACACTATTCTGTACTGTCTATGGGGACACTATTCTGATACTGTCTATGGGGCACTATTCTGGCACTGTTTATGGGACACTATTCTGTACTGTCTATGGGGACACTATTCTGTACTGTCTATGGGGACACTATTCTGTACTGTCTATGAGGACACTATTCTGTACTGTCTATGGGGACACTATTCTGTACTGTCTATGGGGACACTATTCTGTACTGTCTATGGGGCACTATTCTGTACTGTCTATGGGGACACTATTCTGTACTGTCTATGGGGACACTATTCTTGTACCTTGTCTATGGGGCACTATTCTGTACTGTCTATGGGGGCACTATTCTGTACCTGCTATGGGCACTATCTGTACTGTCTATGGGGGCACTATTCTGTACTGTCTATGGGGGCACTATTCTGATACTGTCTATGGGGCACTATTCTGTACTGTCTATGGGGACACTATTCTGTACTGTCTATGGGGGCACTATTCTGGCACTGTTTATGGGGACACTATTCTGGCACTGTTTATGGGGCACTATCTGGCACTGTTTATGGGGGCACTATTCTGGCACTGTTTATGGGGGCACTATTCTGGCACTGTTTATGGGGACACTATTCTGGCACTGTTTATGGGGACACTATTCTGGCACTGTTTATGAGGACACTATTCTGGCACTGTTTATGGGGGCACTATTCTGGCACTGTTTATGGGGGCACTATTCTGGCACTGTTTATGGGGACACTATTCTGGCACTGTTTATGGGGCACTATTCTGGCACTGTTTATGGGGACACTATTCTGGCACTGTTTATGGGGACACTATTCTGGCACTGTTTATGGGACACTATTCTGGCACTGTTTATGGGGGCACTATTCTGGCACTGTTTATGGGGACACTATTCTGGCACTGTTTATGGGGACACTATTCTGGCACTGTTTATGGGGGCACTATTCTGGCACTGTTTATGGGGACACTATTCTGGCACTGTTTATGGGGACACTATTCTGGCACTGTTTATGGGGGCACTATTCTGGCACTGTTTATGGGGACACTATTCTGGCACTGTTTATGGGGACACTATTCTGGCACTGTTTATGGGGGCACTATTCTGGCACTGTTTATGGGGGCACTATTCTGGCACTGTTTATGGGGGCACTATTCTGGCACTGTTTATGGGGGCACTATTCTGGCACTGTTTATGGGGGCACTATTCTGGCACTGTTTATGGGGACACTATTCTGGCACTGTTTATGGGGCACTATTCTGGCACTGTTTATGGGGGCACTATTCTGGCACTGTTTATGGGGACACTATTCTGGCACTGTATATGGGGGCACTATTCTGGCACTGTTTATGGGGGCACTATTCTGGCACTGTTTCTGGGGGCACTATTCTGGCACTGTTTATGGGGGCACTATTCTGGCACTGTTTATGGGGGCACTATTCTGGCACTGTTTATGGGGGCACTATTCTGGCACTGTTTATGGGGACACTATTCTGGCACTGTTTATGGGGACACTATTCTGGCACGCACTGGTCATGGGGGCACTATCCTGGCACTGGTTATGGGGGCACTCTGATGTAACCATTAATGGAGACATTGTGGGGTGTGACATACCTGTGAGTACTGTGATGGAGATTTATCATAAGGGGGATTTTTAAAGTCAGTTTTGCTTGGTTCTGTGTAAATCTGTCTAGAGAAGTTACCCCGGTATTTATGCCGCCCCCTAGTGGGGTGAAACTGTGAAATTTTTTGAGACTTTTTTTTTTAAAGAAGTTGCATTTCTTAGGTCTGGTGTAAACCTACTCGTTTGGCTCACTTTCCCACCACTTTTAAAAAGTAGAGAACAGCACACAATGGCTAAAAATAACCGGGGGGAGTATTATAAATGGCACCTGGTAGGTCACGTCCTCCGCACCCCACCAAGGTCATTGGTGTCTTCTTTTTTTCCCTATAGATGGGGCAGATGGTAAATCCGTCAGCTGGACCCACAGACTGCAGGAGCATCATCCAATCTTTCGACCCAGTCTACTGCTCTGGGGTGACATCACCTGATGCTCCCTCTAGTGGCAGGTTTATTTCATTACAGGTTAATGTGGTCAGCACGTTTCATTGCATTTGTCCCTTTATCTTGAGACATGTTCTCGGCGGTGGGTGTGATGAGAACCTGGAAAGCTTCAGGAAGACAAAAGCTTTGTCTCTGACGGCTTCTTGCTGAGCAAGCAGAGACAAGGAGGGCCGGAGGCGAGAGGTGCCTGTGCTTACTGGTAGTGAGCCATGTATACAGCCTGTGATAGGCTGCAGTGAATAACCTGGTGAGGACCCACAGCCAACAGTGAGGGAGAAGCTATTGTGGGGACCAGTATGGTCACTGCCAGTGCCAGATCACCAAATACTCTGGATTATCGGACAGTCCTAGAAAAGTATATAAAAGTCTCCGCACTGTCCTGCTTCTGTGTCAATGTTATGGGGGCACTGTGGAGGTCACTGTTATGGGGGCACTGTGGATGTCACGTTATGGGGGCACTGTGGATGTCACGTTATGGGGGCACTGTGGATGTCACTGTTATAGAGGCACTGTGGATGTCACTGTTATGGGGCACTGTGGATGTCACTGTTATGGGGGCACTGTGGATGTCACTGTTATGGGGCACTGTGGATGTCACTGTTATGGGGCACTGTGGATGTCACTGTTATGGGGGCACTGTGGATGTCACTGTTATGGGGGCACTGTGGATGTCACTGTTATGGGGGCACTGTGGATGTCACTGTTTATGGGAGGAACTGTGGATGTCACTGTTATGGGGGCACTGTGGATGTCACATTATGGGGGCACTGTGGATGTCACTGTTATGGGGGCACTGTGGATGTCACGTTATGGGGGCACTGTGGATGTCACTGTTATGGGGGCACTGTGGATGTCACTGTTATGGGGGCACTGTGGATGTCACTGTTATGGGGGCACTGTGGATGTCACTGTTATGGGGGCACTGTGGATGTCACTGTTATGGGGGCACTGTGGATGTCACTGTTATGGGAGGAACTGTGGATGTCACTGTTATGGGGGCACTGTGGATGTCACTGTTATGGGAGGAACTGTGGATGTCACTGTTATGGGGGCACTGTGGAGGTCACTGTTATGGGTGTACTTCAGTGCTGCTCAGTGCATACACAAGGTGTAACTGAGTGAAGTCAGAATTGGTGAAAGGCAGCGGCCTAAATGCTACAAGGACCCATGGAGGTGCAGAGCATTTTTCATTGCAGTTCCACAAGTTACACTTGGCAGCACAGGCTTGGGCAGTGGGTGGTCCCACAGTGGCACAGAAGAATGGACGAGAGCCAGAAACTCACTTTAGTGCAACCCAACTTTTGTGTAAACTCAGATGTTCTGCAAGAAATGTTCACAAAAAAAACTTTTGTTCATTTACAAAAGATCTACATCATTCCACAGGGGTGTCCCCTCACAAGAAACTTCTCTGAGGAACACTTTTAGTATGAAGCACTTTTGTCTATGCAGCACTTTCACTAATAAGCACTTTCTTTGAAGAGCACTTTTGCCATCTATCTATCCCTCCAATAAGCAGTTTCTCTGTGGAGCACTTTCACTATTGAGTACTTTCTCCACGTATCTATGTCTCTTTGGAGTACCATCTCTGTGGAGCATTTCTCTATTGAACACTTTCACTATGATGCACTTTCTCTGTGAAGCACTTTCATTGTGAAGCACTTTCCCTTTGAAGCACTTTCTCTATGAAGCATTTTCCCTGTGGAGCACTTTCCCTGTGGAGCACTTTCCCTGTGGAGCACTTTTCCTGTGGAGCACTTTCCCTGTGGAGCACTTTTCCTGTGAAGCGCTTTCCCAGTGGAGCGGTTTCCCTGTGAAGCACTTTTTCTGTGAAGCACTTTCTCTGTGGAGCACTTTCCCTGTGGAGCACTTTCATAATGTATCTATCTCTCCATGAAGCACTTTCCCTGTGGAGCACTTTCCCTGTGGAGCACTTTCCCTGTGGAGCACTTTTCCTGTGGAGCACTATCCCTGTGGAGCACTTTCCCTGTGGAGCACTTTCGCTGTGAAGCACTTTCCCTGTTGAGCACTTTCCCTGTTGAGCACTTTCCCTGTGAAGCACTTTCCCTGTGGAGCACTTTCATAATGTATCTATCTCTCCATGAAGCACTTTCCCCATGAATCACTTTCCCTGTGGAGCACTTTCCCGGTGGAGCACTTTCCCGGTGGAGCACTTTTCCTGTGAAGCACTTTCCCTGTGGAGCACTTTTCCTGTGAAGCGCTTTCCCAGTGGAGCGGTTTCCCTGTGAAGCACTTTTTCTGTGAAGCACTTTCTCTGTGGAGCACTTTCCCTGTGGAGCACTTTCATAATGTATCTATCTCTCCATGAAGCACTTTCCCCATGAATCACTTTCCCTGTGGAGCACTTTCCCGGTGGAGCACTTTCCCGGTGGAGCACTTTTCCTGTGAAGCACTTTCCCTGTGGAGCACTTTCCCTGTGAAGCACTTTCTCTATGAAGCACTTTCTTTGTGAAGCACTTTCTTTGTGAAGCACTTTCTTTGTGAAGCACTTTCCCTATGAAGCACTTTCTTTGTGGAGCACTTTCCCTGTGGAGCACTTTCTTTGTGAAGCACTTTCTTTGTGAAGCACTTTTCCTGTGGAGCACTTTCTCTATGAAGCACTTTCTTTGTGAAGCACTTTCCCTTTGAAGCACTTTCCCTGTGAAGCACTTTCTCTATGAAGCACTTTCTCTATGAAGCACTTTCTCTATGAAGCACTTTCTTTGTGAAGCACTTTCCCTGTGAAGCACTTTCTTTGTGAAGCACTTTCCCTGTGAAGCACTTTCTCTATGAAGCACTTTCTTTGTGAAGCACTTTCCCTGTGGAGCACTTTCCCTGTGAAGCACTTTCTCTATGAAGCACTTTCTTTGTGAAGCACTTTCTTTGTGAAGCACTTTCTTTGTGAAGCACTTTCCCTATGAAGCACTTTCTTTGTGGAGCACTTTCCCTGTGGAGCACTTTCTTTGTGAAGCACTTTCTTTGTGAAGCACTTTTCCTGTGAAGCACTTTTCCTGTGGAGCACTTTCTCTATGAAGCACTTTCTCTATGAAGCACTTTCTCTATGAAGCACTTTCTTTGTGAAGCACTTTCCCTGTGAAGCACTTTCTTTGTGAAGCACTTTCCCTGTGAAGCACTTTCTCTATGAAGCACTTTCTTTGTGAAGCACTTTCCCTGTGAAGCACTTTCTTTGTGAAGCACTTTCCCTGTGAAGCACTTTCTCTATGAAGCACTTTCTTTGTGAAGCACTTTCCCTGTGGAGCACTTTCCCTGTGAAGCACTTTGTCTATGAAGCACTTTCTTTGTGAAGCACTTTCTTTGTGAAGCACTTTCCCTATGAAGCACTTTCTTTGTGGAGCACTTTCCCTGTGGAGCACTTTCTTTGTGAAGCACTTTCTTTGTGAAGCACTTTCCCTTTGAAGCACTTTCCCTGTGAAGCACTTTCTCTATGAAGCACTTTCTCTATGAAGCACTTTCTCTATGAAGCACTTTCTTTGTGAAGCACTTTCCCTGTGAAGCACTTTCTTTGTGAAGCACTTTCCCTGTGAAGCACTTTCTCTATGAAGCACTTTCTTTGTGAAGCACTTTCCCTGTGGAGCACTTTCCCTGTGAAGCACTTTCTTTGTGAAGCACTTTCCCTGTGAAGCACTTTCTCTATGAAGCACTTTCTTTGTGAAGCACTTTCCCTGTGGAGCACTTTTCCTGTGAAGCACTTTCCCTGTGGAGCACTTTCCCTGTATCCAGAGAAGGTAGCTGTATGCAGAAGATGTGTGATATCAGCAGGCCGGCGTGTCCCAGCACATCAGGGGAGGCTCCAGCTTTTGGCTCGGCAGCGCTCACCTTTAGTGATGTCAGGAGCCGGAGCCAAGAATGTGTCCCAGACCCCGAGATATGAGACATCATGATGATGAATGAGCGGCGGGAGCTGTACATCATCCTCCACACAGCGGGACTACTGCTCCCATCCTGCTGTGTCAGACACGCACACCTATTTCTGTAGATATTATTTACATACCTTCTGTATATGGTTTCCAAGATCTCTGCTTTCTGTCATTTGATAGTAACCTTCATGATTTACTCCTAGGGGATACTGATCTGTCCTGAGCATGTGAAGGACACACGTGTGAGCCACACGTTACATAACAAAGCCCTGAATGAGCCATGTACCTGTGGTGGCCAGAATCTGCTAAAACCGGAACTCCCCTTTGCTTTCAGTTCCTCGCAATATACAACTTCTCTGCTTGTTGTCAGTGAATGTGACTATTTACTATATGTTCATATTCAAATGTTGTAATCCCAGTCCTGCTTCCATAGCTTATGGTTTCCACATTGTATCCAGACAATGGGTACGACACCATGGTATGGCTGCCCACATGCAACTGCCGCAAGCCCCTGAGGAGCCGGAGCGGAGGATGGGAGTGGTTGTGGCTCAGGTTGCAAAAGCCTATCACAGTGGCAGTCCTAACACCGATTCTCCCAAGGGCCAGGGCAGTGACAGGAGGATGCACCCTTGATGTTGAGGCTCCTGCCTGATGGGAGTTGGAGTGCCCATGGTTTTAGGACTGGCAGGAGGTGTAGGTGCTGTAGTCGGCAAATGGTGATGGAATCAGTAACCAGGCCAGATGTGGAAATCAAACAAGGCTCTTTACTGAAGTTTAGAATGGGAGTTGTAGTACATCCAACAGTAGCAAAACACAGTTCTAAACAATCGACAGTGAAAATCCCGCAATGTATGGACTTGAGTAAGGATAGGGGTCGTAGTACTCTTTCTTCTCTAGCTTCCCAAGGTGTCTGTCTGCAGGATCTATAGCTGGCAATATTATTTTTGATATAGTACTTGTAATTCACAACTGAGGTGTACTGTACAGGTTTGAAATATGACTTGCCCAGCCGTTTCCAAGTGTGAAGGGTGTCTTTGCGGTATTCCCCTCACTGCAGTAAAGTCTAATAGCTTTGATCAGCAAATACCTTTCTGTCTGACTCCTATGCTCAGCCATGTAGATTTATGGACCTTCTTGTCTCTTTTTCTCGAGTACTGTAGAAATGGTGAGATCTTTCAGTAGATAATCTTCAGAGAAGGCAAGTCTCTGTAGCTTTAGTCCAGTCATGTGAGGATTCAAGCACATGGAGTTGCTTCCTCACTCAGCTATCTCCAGATTAGAACTCTCTAGACTGAGCTAGGGTCAGATCCAGGATTCACACCCAATCTTCCTGTAGGTTCTTGTGTCAGAGTTGGTTAACCCCGTCTCTTCCATACATAACCATACTGGGAATATACATGGCATTAAATCTCATTTTTCGGGTACCTCCAGCTCTGGAGTACTGCACAACCAGGGCCACACTGACCTATGGCAGCAAGTTTTTACCGCAACATCAGCCAGTGGTTGCAGCTGGTGGCTGTGGCCTCACCGCATGTGGTTGTACCCTTAGTCTGCAGGCTGATTGCACTTAAAGGGATTGTCTCATCTCATATATATCTCAATGTTAGATAGCTGCAGGTCCCTCCTCTGGGACAAGCACCCATCTCCAGAATAGGCCTTTTCCCACCTAAGTGATGGAGAGGGCACCGTACATACACGGCATGTTCTCCATTCACCTCTATGGGACTGCTGGAAATAGCCGATCCGGCGCTCAGCTATTTTTGGAACTCCCATAGCGGTGAAAAGAGGGTGGCCGTGCACGACAATCACACAGGGGGCACCATTCTGGAGATAGTAGCAGGTCCCACAGGTGGGTCCCGCAGCTATCTGACATTGATTGTATATCCTAGTGACAGGCCATCAATGTATGAGATAAGACAACCCCCTGAACATCACTGATACATTGTAACAATCTGCAGCTGTGTGAGCAGGAGTGCTTTAAGACAGGTTTTCAACATCTAGATGTGTCGGCTTATGGTGGTCCCTTCTTCCTTCTGCAGGCACTGGAGGAGAGTCAGAAGAAAAAGGGAAGGGGAGTAAGATGTCACCCAGACTGGAAAATGGTACGGCCCATGGCTCTGAAAAGAGTGAACCTAACACAATACCTCCCAATCTACTGAAGAGAGTCCTTCCTCCACCTCCCGAGAACATACAGGCCGCTCTACCTGCATCGGAAGACCATGACCCTCTCTATGATAGTGTGAATGACTTAAAGGTGGTGGAAACGCGCCAGAACAGTGCGCGGAGCAGTAAGTATTATTATGGAGGACACCTCCAGCCTTATATAAATTAGCAGGATCATTACCTTCTAATATACGTCTTGTTTCAAGATCTCTGCTTGTTGTCAGTGAATGGAACCCTTGTTAGTCACATAACAAGGCTGAAAAGCTATAATTTGCTTCAGCTGTGAGAAGTATTAGTTCTGTCCAGTCCGGCCAATTTTGTCCAGATTTGTTCGAAATTGGAGGCCTGCATACAGCAGAAACGGACCTCTATGGAAGCCCTAATGCAGCTCCATATATAATATGGAAATGTTCCCATTCCCTGGAAGCAAGCAGAGAACTTTTATTTACAGAATAATTAAGGGGGTTGTCTCATCTGGATAATCCTTCTCCATATGCTCCTTTACGGTAGATGGACATCATTGAGGCTCATAGAAGTAGAGACAACCTCTATGAGCCAGAGTAAAGACCCTGTGGAAGACGTATGGTAGGAATAAGCACCAAGTATCGTACTTTCTTGCTGCAGACAAAAAAAAATCGGGCCAATCAGACAGTCAATGAGACATTTGCCCATCTTCTGGTCTCAAAGCATGTTCTTGGCAACCAAAAACGGGCACTATGTACTTGATTGCTGCTGACGTCCACTCTTTCTTTGCAAATTCAGATAAAGAAGGCACGAGGGACATCTCTAAGAGACCGCCAGAAAACCAGGGATCCCCGAAAGTGGAACGGATAAACCCTCTATACGTATCTGCAGATGAGGTGCCACATCCTCCATCATTCCAGAAGACTACTTTTGCTCTTCCAAGTCATGAAGCCGATGAGAAGATAGACGATGAGAAGAAAGACGACGGGAAGACCCAGGTTGTTGGTGAACCTTTGTACGCTGTCATTCAAAAAGAACGTTCAGTGAAGAAGACACCACCGGCACAAGATCCAGCAGGGGAGAAAAGCCCAGCCTTGCAAAACGTCAACTGCAATGATCAAAGAGCGGAGGTCAATATATCCATGGAGCAGAAGACACCAGAGCCTTCCAAAATAGTAGATGCGATGTTAAGCAATTGGAAGAAGAGGAGTTTAAAGACTGCACAGCTGAACAGACAAGACACGACTGTAAATATTGTCCAAGAGGTTCCACCGCTGGTTCCAGAGAGGCATTTCGACGTTGAAAGTGAATTCTAGGAATCTACAATTGAGGTAAAGTGTTGATCCATCCCAAACGGAAATTCCTTATGGTTGTGGTAGGTTCTGTACCTGTTCTACAAGGGTATTTATGTACAAAATGGGATCTTCCATTCTTTTTATATTTTAATATGTATTCAGAAAGTATTCACACCCCTTCATTTTTTCCAACGTTTGGTATGTGACAATTGTTCAGACACTCAAAGTACAGCTCAAGTGCATCCTGTATCCGTCGATAGTGCTTGAGATGTTTCCTCAACCTGACTGAAGTGCAAGTTATTTGAAAAGGTAATTATCTGTATATGTAAGGTCCAGAAGTTGATCGTGAAATGTAAGGAGTTGTCTGTAGACCTCAAGACAAGATTGTGAGTAGGCATTCAGGCATTGAAAGTCTCGAAGAGCACAGTGGCCTACATCATTCTTAAATGGAAGAAGTTCAAAACCACCAGGACTTTATCTAGAGCAGGTCACCCAGTCAACCCGACCAGTCAGGGGAGAAAGGCCATGGTCATGGAGGTGTCCCAGAGTCTAATGGTAACTTTGACAGAGATCTGCTGTGGACACCCATCATTTTAGCCCTTGACTCATTAGGTCTCCAAGGCTGAATGGCTTAAAGCAGTGTTCCTCAACTCCAGTTCTCAGGGCCCACCTATCAGTCAGGTTTTCAGGATTTCCTTAGTATTCAGCAGGTATTCATTCTGTGGGATATTCTCAAGTCATGACTGGTAGGGGGGCCCTGAGGACTGGAGTTGGGGAACACTGGCTTAAAGTAAGTCACTCCTCAACACAACCAACTTGGAGCTTGTCGTAAGATACCTAAAAGACTCTCAGACCACGAAAAACCAGACTGTCTGAATAATAAATTAATTTGCCTTAAAGGGGTTGTTCGCCTTAAAGAGTGACTGGACCCACGGTGGTGATCATACTTAGATGGTCCTCGCTGCTGGGTTCCTGCTTAATTGCTCCACTGCTGCCTCCGCAGGTTCCAGGTCTCTCTGGAATCAATATCCTGTTGACGAAGGTTACATAAACGCTGCAGCCAATCACTGGGCACAGCAGTGACCTGTCACCCATCCGGTACGTCAATGGGTCAAGTGGCCACATGGGTGACAGGTGTCCACTGCTGACAGTGGTTGGCTGCATCGGTCACGTGACCTCCGTCAACAGGATTTTGATTCCACAGAGACCCGTGGCCTGTGGAGGTGGTCGAGGAGTGATGGAACCAGAACCCAGCAGCGGGGAGGAGGTAAGTATGATCACCACTGTGGGTCCAGCCACTCTGTTAAAAAGTTGCACACATGGGATAAACCAGGAACCTTCAAGTTTTATTTCATTCAGCCAGGGGTTCCATGTTCCTGTGAGAACAAAGGTGTGATGCCGACAGTCTGTATATATTGATATTTCCGTGCTCCCAGCAGACACAACTGCTGGAACGATTTCCCTATCTACTTGCTAGTTCATACAAAGGTGCACTCTATTCCATTCTGACTTCCCATGCTTGACCTCTGCCCGTTTACTGGATTCGAGCTTCAGCTGCCTGACCTGACCTCTGCTTGATTCTCATGTTGACCCTGTACTGTCCGGCCTGACCTTTAGCCTCATTACCAGATTGAAGGTAAGCTGCATGCACTGATCTCAGCTTGTCTACTATGATTGTGTCTGATCCCTCAATGCTCCGCACCTAAGTCTCTTCATCCCCCCGGGTCAGCAGTCACAGAACAGACACTACTTCAAGCGGCCCTGTGGTTCCCCTGCAGCGAAGTCCAGATCCCTGTAAAGAGTGAAGATCAAGGGGTCACTTAGAAGTAGCCACATGCCAGATCTGTTTGGTGGCTCAGTGGGACCACACCTGCTTCATGATGGTTTGGCCATGTTGAAATTCAACATGCCAGTTCCTTCTTTACCTCAATATCTGCTATCGGAGGAGATCTGAGGAAACTCTATACAAATTAGGTGGTTGACCGACCTGCAGAAATTCATACAATGTGGGCCTTCTATACATGTCCTAAGTAAAAAGTATGAAGGCCCCTCCCCACACCCCCAGAGGTTTTGTGTCACTTCATAGGGGACATTAAAAAATATACCAACATAAGTTACAAAATAATATAATATAAAATAAATAAATAAATACACTCCTACCACCCGCAGCAACCCTGACTGTTGCCAAAGCCTCCCCAGTCTATACGTATATATATCAAAATGACCGGAAACCAAATAATCAATCCATTCCTATACTTTATTTTAGGGTAAATGTGCAGTTTTATAAAAAAATAAATAAATAAATTATAAAATAAAAATATTTTTACCCCTAGTAAAACAAAAACATTACTATAAAAAATGGTTATGAATAGTCTAACATTAGGACAATCAACCACCAAGTGCCTGACCATCTAGAGCTAAAACGTGTAAGGCTACATTCATTACATTAATGGCGGTGTAGAAAGGAGTGCACCCGTTTTACGGCTTGTAAAAATTAGTTAAAGTGCCTTTCAGGGGTTAAAAATAAAAAATTCTCACTTGATCCACTTGAACGTGCTGACACGCGCACTGCACTGAAGGGAACTGGAAGGATCTGACGCTGCCGGCATTGTCGTCGTCATGATGCAGGGAGAGTAAGGTCCTTCCAGTTTCCTCCAGTGTAGAACGAGTGTCAGCGTGTTCAAGTGGATGAGGTGAGTATTTTATTTTTCATACCCAAAAAAATTGGTGCTCGAGGCATTATTGGGTGCCTTTTTATACTTGGGGGAAACTATTGGGGGCGATTTTATATACAGGGTGGCACTTTCGAGGGATATTTTATATACAGGGGGTACTGTGGGGGCTATTTTATATACAGGGGGTACTGTGGGGGCCATTTTATATACAGGGTGGCACTTTCGAGGGATATTTTATATGCAGGGGGTACTGTGGGGGGCGATTTTATATACAGGGTGGCACTTTCGAGGGATATTTTATATACAGGGGGTACTGTGGGGGCCGTTTTATATACAGGGGGCACTGTGGGGGGCATTTTATATACAGGGGCACTGTGGGACATGGGGGCCTTTTTATACTAGGGGAACACTATTTGGGGCGATTTCAGATAACGGGGGAACTATTGGGGGATTTTACTTGCAGGATAACAGACCGAACTGGATGGACAGATGTCTTTTTTCGGCCTTATAAACTATGTTACTGTTACTATGTTAGGGTAGCACTATTGGGGATATTTTATATACAGGGGGTACTGTGGGGGGCATTTTCTATACAGGGGGTATTGTGGGGGCCATTTCATATACAGGGGGTACTGTGGGGGCCATTCTATATACAGGGGGCACTGTGGGGCCATTTTATACACAGGGGGCACTGTGGAGGGCTTATTTATACTGGGGACATTATTGGAGACCTTATTTATACTGGGACATTATTGTGAGCCTTTTTAAACTAGGGGAACACTATTTGGGGCGATTTTATATAACGGGAACTATTGGGGGGAATTTTATATACAGCGTGGCACTATCGGGGATATTTTATATACAGGGGGTACTGTGGGGGACATTTTATATACAGGGGCACTGTGGAGGGCCTTATATATACTGGAACTATTATGGGGGCATTATAGATACTAGGGGCACTACAGGAGGTCCATTATAGATACTTGGGGCACTGTGAGGGTGTACAGAGGGCACTGCAAAACTAAAAAACTAAAATGAAATTCATCCATTTTCCATGGCTGAAAACGGCCATGCACAATGATTAGAAACAGAAAAACGGACAGAAAAATGCATACACACAATGTCTGTTTTTTATTGCCAGTTTTTTTTCACTGTGTGAATGTAGCCTAAAGGTGAACTTGAAGCTGAGGGCAGGAAAAATTGCTTCAAATTGGGACTGTATACAGGAAATTTAGGGCCGAGTTCCATATGCTTGGTAGAGCGGCGGCATCTGCCCTTGGTGAGGGAGGCACGTAGAGCGGCAGGAGACAGTAAACAGTTTTGCAACACACCACGCGACACCCGTGCTTGGCACTGTCAGATTTCCGATAACTAACCGTGCATCTCATGTAGAAATCTCTCTGTGCGGTTTACGTAGGTCTGAATCATTTCCTTTCTGTAAGAGCTTTTGAATTTTATAGATTGCATCGCCGCAATCCCTTTGTATGATAATTACTCACGACGGTGGAAGACAGAGGAAATGGCATGAGAAGAACGTGGAGACATCTCTGAGACATATGAACTGTGTAACCTCCCGGAGATTTGGGCACACATTGGGGGTTGGGGAAGGTTCCCCTTCCGGTATTTTTTGTCAGTAATCAAGATCTTGGTTCAACTAAGACTTAAAGAAGAACTCCCGCAAAATTTTTGTTCTCTGACCTGTTAGAAAGGTGCATTATATAATCTGTAGTGAATGCAATCTTCTTATCAGAGACTGTAATTGTGAGTTAGAACCTCCCTTCTTATTGTAGCTGGGTCATGTGACCAACTCCCTGACCTCCAACTGATCCAGGACAGGAGGCCAGTTCCTATGAGACTGAAAGTGAGGCTCCCATAGGAATGCATAGAGAATTAGACTTCCTGTGCACACATAAGATGCTGTGTCAGTTGGTGAGTCTGATCACTGGTCACATGACATGTGAGCATCAGTCAAAAATCAAAGTCAAAAATACAGCCACTGGTAAGAAAATGACATTCACTACAGATTACATCATGTACGTTTATAGCAGAACATGAAATAAATTTATTTTTTCTGGGAGTTCTTCTTTAAGACCATCTGGTTCTGCAGGTGATTGTTGAGAAGGAAGCGTTCCTTCCCAGCAATCACCTACTCGCTATCAGAGGAGACCGTTGCTATTACATGCAGTGATCACCTCCACAGGAGGAACGATCGCTCTACCAGATCATCGCTAATGAGCGCTACTATGAACGTTCATTAACAATAAACATGGCCGACAATTGGCCAGTCTAATACAGAGAAGGATTTTCCTCTCTCCTTCACATATGCATAAGCTATAGACCAACCTATAGGTCCTTATAAGGTGGGTGGAACCCCAGAACCGAGGAGAACAAGTCAGGTCAGATAACCCATGGCCCCACTGCTATAGGGCAACATTCACTACATGTTCTCTACATTTTATGGAAGTCTTAAAGGGGATGTCTCACTTCAGTAAGTGGCATGTATCATGTAGAGAAAGTTAACACAAGCCATTTACTAATATATTGTTATTATCGATGTTGCTTCCTTTGCTGACTGGATTCATTTTTCCATCAATCTATACACTGCTCGTTTCCATGGTTACATACCACCCTGCAATCCATCAGTGGTGGCCGTGCTTGCACACTATAGGAAAAAGCACTGGCCTATGTGCACTCCCATGGTCCCGGCCACCAGGGAGGCTGATGCTTTTTTCTATAGTGTACAAGCACGACCACCACTAATGGACTGAAGGGTGGTCTGTAACCATGGAAACGAGCAGTGTATAATGTGATGGAAAAATGAATCCAGCCAGCAAAGGAAGCGATATGGACAATCACAATATATTAGTAAGGGGCTTGTATTAACTTTCTCTATATGATAAATGCAACTTACTGAAGTGAGACTACCCCTTTAAGTCTTAGACTTAAAACTAGACCAGAAGATGCTCCGAATGTACCACCATGGCCCACACGGTGTGATAGATTTGGTACATCGTTACTGTTCTCTTTCTTACACCATCTCTTGGCTGACTAACTTTAGACCAATATTTTGCACCAAACTATTGGTGCCATTTGGTGTGGTTAAGCCACACCTCTTTTCCAAGCTCCCCCCCTTTCTAGACTCTTTCCAAAACAATCCAGTGAGGTGTAAAAAGTATCTAGAAATTCTGGCACATATCACTTTATAAGCCTCCCCCTAAATGTCCACATTAAGATCTCATCTTCTCAAAACAATACTTTAAGGGGAAATATTTTTTATTCAATATTTTTTTCTTTGTGGTATAGATTGGGCTTACATGTAGTACCAAAACTGGACCCTTATCTTTTAAAGGGGTTGTCTCACAAAAAATATTCTGCTGTTTTCAAACCACCACCTGGCTCTGTATAATTTTTGTAATTACATATATTTAATAATTTAGTACAGCCAATGAGTTATTCAATAAAATGTAGCTATATAGCGCCACCTGCTGTTTGTTCTTTTCCGTATTTCTCTGTCCACTTAGCTGAGATGGACGCACATGCTCAGTTCCTTCATTCAACTGCCCCCTGAGCTGTAATAGGAGCATGTCATTTCTCGCATCCCCTGAGAAAGGACACACTCCCTGATCTGCCAGCCTTAAAGGGGTCCTCTCACTTCGGTAAGTGGCTTTTATCATGTAGAGAAAGTTAATACAAGGCACTTACTAATGTATTGTAATTCTCCATATTGCTTCCTTTGCCGGCTGGATTCATTTTTCCATCACATTATACGCTGCTCATTTCCATGGTTACAGACCACCCTGCAATCCATGAGTAGTGGTCGTGCTTGCACACTATAGGAAAAAGCACCAGCCTATATGCGCTCCCATGGTCTCGGCCACCAGAGAGGCTGAGGATTTTTCCTATAGTGTGCAAGCACGACCACCACTGATGGATGCAGGGTGGTCTGTAATCATGGAAACGAGCAGTGTATAATGTGATTGAAAAATGAAGCCAGCCGGCAAAGGAAGCAATATGGAGAATCACAATACATTAGTAAGTGGCTTGTATTAACTTCCTCTACACGATAAATGCAACTTACTGAAGTGAGTCAACCCCTTTAAGTAAATCTAGCAGAGCAATTGGAGCAGTGAATGGGGAGATCTCTGGATCCATGTGAGGTACAGGGCTGGTTCTAGCTTTGTTAGAAAGAGTTGTCATGTTCTATATGATGTCTGATTTTCATTTTTTCCATTAATCATGGGATAGTCCCTTTAATTCACCATTAGAGATGAGCGAACGTGCTCAAAACGAGCACTGTACCGCTCGGCTCCCCTGCGCTTGCTCATCTCTATTCACCATATATACACACATCATCACTTTATATCCCAGCAGTAGTACACAGGACCTAATTTTTTAGATGTGAAGGAGTTAAAGAAGAACTCCCGCAAAAATGTTTATTCTCTGACCTGTTAGAAAGGTGCATGATATAATCTGTAGTGAATGCAATCTTCTCATCAGAGACTGTATTTGTGAGTTATCCCCTCTCCTTCTAATTGTTGCTGGGTCATGTGACCAACTCCCTGACCTCCAACTGACCCAGGACAGGAAGCCAGTTACTGCTCTATTCATTCCTATGAGACTGAAAGTGAGGCTCCCATAGGAATGCATAGAGAATTAGACTTCCTGTCCACACATAAGATGCTGTGTGAGTTGGTGGGTCTAATTCCTAGTCACATGACACAGATGAGAAACATCAGGGAGATATAACTCACAAATACAGACACTGATAAGAAAATGACATTCACTACAGATTATATCATGTACATTTCTAGCAGGACATGGAATACATTTTTTTGCGGGAGTTCTTCTTTAAGAAAAGTTCTACATTGGAGACAGTCTGGCAGTTGGCAAATTGTTACAGGCTTCAGAAACCCGTGCTATGGATGCCCCTTCACTTCCCTTAAATTGCATAAATCCATAATTTTGCTCCTTGTCCCATATCGCTCATACCTATGTGGAAATACATGGTAATCATTTTTTTCCTAGATTCTAAGTTTATGGCCAGCTATTGTGTAGATTCTAACAGAACGGCCAATATCACCTATGGGAGTATTAGTATAGTATACAGGATATATACTTATATGCATCATTTTTCTTTTGATTTGCAGGATGCAGAATTATCTGGAGAACCACCAGCTTCTACTTGAATTCTCTACTTGGACTTCTAAAACTCATCATAAAGTCTTCGGAGGGACATCTCGCTGTACTGACGTGGTGATAGACCGCATCAGTGGTTCAGTATGAGGGGTCACGAAAGTTAAAGGGATGTAAATATAATGAAGCATAAGGACTAATACATAAAGTCATATAAAACTTACGCTTCTTCACATTTTACTGCTACTAGAGCTCAGTTGTATTCATTTTTGTTTGTAATATAAATTAAGTTTTTGAAAATTTTGGACCCTACGACAAATTCCCTGGATCCCTATCCTTTGAATATGAACCCAGGTATCATGGCAGATGTATCACCACATTGTCCTCATAGCTGTTACAGAATCCTATTAACAGAGCCCACATTTTTTTTAAAAAAAATGGCCTACATATGGTACCCATAGCGGTCCCTTTCTGTGTTATAATATCCATATCCCCTGTATTATGGGGGCCATACACATTAAACAGACGTTGCCAACTTGGGGGGACCAGCCAACCAGCTACTGTGTATTACATGTTCAATCCACTTTTATTCAGCAGACATCGGGTAGAAAAAAAAAAAGATCTGGTATGCTGAATCTTTGTCCTCGAGCATAGTCAGAGATGTCTGCCAGCAGATTAGTCTCCTCATTGAGAACACATGCACCCTCAGCCAAACTGAGTATGCATGTGTATGGGGAGGTTGTTTATTGGACAAATAAGCATTTAATAAGCGGTTACTTACTGTTATGTAAGTAATTCAGAGATACATCTCTGTAGTTCTACTTCACATGTGGTTTGATTTGTATATATTGCTGCAATCAATTTAATATTACTTTTTTAGTCATACCCTTGTCAATTCCGAACCTGGGAACCAAGATATCGGATGGGATCTTAGGAATATTCTTTCTTTCCTACCATACTAACCTTTTAAGCTTGTTACTGACTCTAACATTAGTTATTGGGAAAATCTTGGCCTATAAATGGTACCCATGGCGGTCACCCTCTGTATTGTAATACTCATATCCTCTGTATTAGAGTGGCACAGTGGCTAGCAATATGGAGTAACTTAATGTAAATAAAATCTTTAATGGATATAATTTCTCATTTTATTGTGTTTGATTTGCATTTTACTACATTCAATACTGTAAAGATGTTCCTGTTTTTAGTCATACCCTTGTCAGTTCCACGCAGTGGCATAACTAGAAATGACTGGGCCCCACAGCCAATTTATGAATGCGCCCTCCTCCGAAAGTTCTTCGCAACCCCCTCCCGTGCAAACCCCACTCCTGTGGCTAGTCTAGATCGCTCTCTCAGACAAGGCCCGGCAGCCGCTCCGTCCGTTTCCTACAGTGCCACTGTATATAATGTCATTGTATAATACTGTTGAGGGGGCCCTGACAATAAACTCTTTTAGTCTTCACCCTGGATGGGCCCTTTCTAAGTTCGGGCCCCAAAGCAGCCACTTCCCCTAGAGCTACGCCCCTGGTTCCAGGTCTAGGAACCAATACAGCAGAAGCAATCATGGGGTGATGTTTCCTCAGACAAATGCTAATGTTTCATGAATGTTATTGACTCCTATTAAACCAACACTAGTGATTGGGAAAACTGTAGCCTATAAATGGTACCCATGACGGTCACCCTCTATATTATAATACATAAAATTAATATAATAACCTTTCATGCAGGAGCGTAGCTAATGGCTCATGGGCCCTGGTGCAAGAGTTCATCTTGGACCCCCCTTTCCTCGGTGCTTTGTGTGTCTTCTTATGCGGCACAAGGGTCTTTGGGCCCCCTCAGGCTCCTGGGCCCGGTAGCGACTGCTACCTCTGCACTTTTTTGTGCCTGACTCTGATAGCTATCACCTCAGTTACAATATCCACATTCCCTTTTATCACAGTTAGCAACAAAGATATACAGTACCTATAGTAAAAATATCATTAAAGGGGTTCTCCGAGTTATATATATTGATGACCTAGGATAGGATAGGTCATCAATATTAGGATAGGTCATCAATATCAGATTGGCGGGGGCCCGGCACCCCCGCCGATCAGCTTTTTGAAGAGGAGGCGCGCGCCGTATCAGCGCTGCCTTCTCTTCATTGTTTACATGCTGGCCGACATGGGGTAGTGGTGAGTAGGTGTAATTACACCTCACCACCCCATTCATTTCAATGGGAAGGCTAGTTCCAATACAAGTCTATGGAAGCGATTCTTCCCATAGAAATGAATAGGGCGGTGAGGTGTAATTACACCTACTCACCACTACCCCCGTGTCGGCCAGCATGTAAACAGTGAAGAGGAGGCAGTGCTGATACGGCACGCACCTCCTCTTCAAACAGCTGATCGGCGGGGGTGCCGGGTGTCGGACCCCTGCCGATCTGATATTGATGACCTATCCTGAGGATAGGTCATCAATATATATAACTCGGAAAACCCCTTTAATGGGTATATCTTTACCTTTGGTTTCATATTACCCTCTATACAGTATTGGGTACGGGAAATGCTACTGGTTTGTTGTTTAGTTATACTCAACCCCACTTTAGTCAAACTCAACCCCAATAGCACACACACAATTATGGCACCCTGCCTACTATGCCACATTGCTAATCTTTAATGATAGCTCTATTAAACAGACTACATTTGTGAGGAACATCTTGGCCTAGATGAGGTACCCATAGCGGTACCCTTTGTTTTGCAATAGCCATAACCTCTGTATGGTGCAGCAACTAGCAACAAGGAGTTAAATTATTGTTCACATTTCACACATAGAATATTTCCACATCTTGATATTCAGTCGCTTGTGCAATATTTGGCTACATGACTGATAAGTGAACACGGATTAAACTTTGGCAGCTCTTCGACATAACAGAAATCCATTTTTTTCCGATCTACAATGGAGGGAGCCATCACAACACAGTTCATAACCCATGGCTGTAAGATTGTTATTCCAGCTTGTGTTTACACGGGTGACAGGGGTGTAACTGCTGAAACCGATCAAAGATCAAACAATCGCTATTATTTCCTTGGTTCCCAGTTGCTCTTACTTGGCGTTAGGCCAAAAGTATAGTAAATGATTATATTGCTGCAAAGGTCATTAAATAAAGCGACTAATATAAAGTGGTAAATTACCTAACATTGCAATACCGCTTGCATTCCTGAGCCGCCATCTGTGCTTTATGAAGGCTGTAAATGTTTGATCTGCTGTTTACCAAATTAGCTATTCAACACTATTAAGGCAAGGGCGAAAACCCATTCATGAAGTGCTGGTCTTCAGAACTACAAGTCACAAATTCCCTCAAGTCTTTAAATGGCTTTCTAATGTCTTGCTGTTGACCATTTCTATCTCAAAGGTAGCCCCTCATGTTGATGCCTTCCACAGATGAGTGATGAGTAAGAGAAGTTGCCTTTGAGCAGCCACTCACCAGTCAATCATCATATGTAAGTTGCAAGTATAAGAGAAGATTAGAGGAACATGTGAGATGTTGGGCTTGGGCATTGTAGATGGCACTGTGATAAGGACACTTCACTGTCATTGTTATGGAACTCATGTTAACGGGGTGATGAGTAAATCGAGATGGAGTTTACTAATTTGGATTATTCATTTGTACAGGAACTTATCTCCATGTTTCTAAACGAAGTACCCCCTACTTATATAAGGGTCATGCAAATCAGTCCAAGCAACTGAGGTGCAGTGCCAGGGAACTGCGATACTGATCTGATATTTATCTCAATGCTGTAGAACTGCATGGGCTGTGCAAGATGGCAACGCCCCCCGAGGAGCAGCTACAGTGCCTTGCGAAAGTATTTGGCCCCCTGGAACTTTTCAACCTTTTGCCACATTTCAGGCTTCAAACAAAAAGATAGAACATTTTACATTTTTGGTGAAGAATCAACAACAAGTGGCTCACAATTGTGAAGTGGAACGAAATTTATTGGATCATTTAAACTTTTTTTTGTAATAATAAAACTGAAAAGTGGGGCGTGCAAAATTATTCGTCCCCCTTGCATTAATACTTTGTTGCTCCACCTTTTGCTGCGATTACAGCTGCGGTCTCTTGGGGGATGTCTCTATCAGTTTTCACATCTAGAGACTGAAATTCTTGCCCATTCTTCCTTGTAAAACAGCTGGAGCTCTTTGAGGTTGGATGGAGACGTTTGTGAACAGCAGTTTTCAGCTCTTTCCACATATTCTCCATTGGATTCAGGTCTGGACTGTGACTTGGCCATTCTAAGACCTGGAGACCTTTATTTTTGAACCATTCCATTGTAGATTTTGCTTTATGTTTGGGATCATTGTCTTGTTGGAAGATAAATCTCCGTCCTAGTCTCAGGTCTTTTCATCCAGAATGGTCCTGTATTTGGCTCCATCCATCTTCCCATCACTTTTAACCATCTTCCCTGTCCCTGCTGATGAAAAGCAGGCCCAAACCATGATGCTGCCCCCACCATGTCTGACAGTGGGGATGGTGTGTTCAGGTGATGAGCTGTGTTGCTTTTATGCCAAACATATCGTTTTGCATTGTTTCCAAAAAGTTGGATTTTGGTTTCCTCTGAGCAGAGCCCCTTCTTCCACATGTTTGGTGTCTCCCAGGGGCTTGTGGCAAACTGTAAACCAGACTTTTTATGGATATCTGTGAGAAATGTCTTTCTTCTTGCCACTCTTCCATAAAGGGCAGATTTGTGAAGTGTTGGACTGATTGTTGTCCTATGGACAGACTCTCCCACCTCAGCTGTAGATCTCTGCAGTTCATCCAGAGTGATCATGGGCCTCTTGGCTGCATCTCTGATCAGTCTTCTCCTTGTTTAGAGGGACGGCCGGGTCTTGGTAGATTTGCAGTGGTCTGATACTCCTTCCATTTCAATATGACGCTTGCACAGGGCTCCTTGGGATGTTTAAAGCTTGGGAAATCTTTTGGTCTCCAAATCCGGCTTTAAACTTCTCCACAACAGTATCAGGGACCTGCCTGGTGTGTTCCTTGGTCTTCATGATGCAGAACCCTGAGACTATCACAGAGCAGGTGCATTTATACGGAGACTTGATTACACACAGGTGGATTCTATTTCTCTTCATCAGTCATTTAGGACAACATTGGATCATTCAGAGATCAGAGATCAACTTCTGGACTGAAAGTAAATGGGACGAATAATTCTGCACGCCCCACTTTTCAGTTTTATTATTACAAAAAAAGTTTAAATGATCCAATAAATTTCCTTCCACTTCACAATTGTGACCCACTTGTTGTTGATTCTTCACCAAAAATGTAAAATGTTATATCTTTTTGTTTGAAGCCTGAAATGTGGCAAAAAGTTGAAAAGTTCCAGGGGCCGAATACTTTCGCAAGGCACTGTAACTCCCCTGCACAGCAGGACTTATTTGGGTTTCTCTATGACACCCACTGGCCCAAGTGCACGGTCCAACTATCAGCTAAAGGCCATAGCGCTGTTGAATAACATCTGTGTATCCTCTACCTGATATTATGTGTTTGTGCACTTTTTCTGTAGATGCCACGTTGAAGGGCTACCTGTAAAAACTTGTTTTTGAACCTCCGAAGTGCACAATGCCGAGCTCGCCTTTTTAAAAGTCAAACATTACTCTCGTTGCACGCTGCGGCAGTGAGCTGTCCTATTGGCTCGGTAAACCTGCCAAGTTTGTGCTGACTTGCATAACTGTTGTTTTCTCACTGGGGTTAGAGCCAGCCGCGATTACAGCATCTCATTAGTCTAAGAGCAAACGTTTCATAGACAAGGGAAGGAAAACAGGCTGCAAACAAAAATGTGCAAACATGAGAGCTCCCTGAAAGGAAGGGGGTTCAGGAACTGGAAAAACGGAGGAGGAATAAAGGGCGGGCAAAATGGGCACATGCTCCAGGGCCTCCACCACCTTCAGATATTGTTACTGGGGAAAATGGTAAGATGCAGTAATGCTAAATGGTTTGTTCCATTGGAACCAAATGGACCAAACCATACATGACCTTGTTGGAATCCCGTTCCAAAACCATGGGCATTAAAAGTTAGTTGGGGCTCCTTTCTGGCTATCATTTTCTTCAACCATCTTTGAAGGTTTTCCACAAGATTTTGGTGGGTGTCTATGAGAATCTGGGCCCATTCAGCCAAATAGGCAGTAGGCCGATGTTGGATGAGAAGGTCTGGATCACGATCAGCTTCTTATTTATCTCAGAGTTGTTGGATGGGGTTGAGGTCTGTGCAGATGTTTGAGTTCCTTCACAACTAACTAGACCTCACCTCTTTATGGAGAATGCTGTTTGTCCAGGGGTGTAGTCATGATGGAACAGAAGTTACCCTTCACTGGAAATAAGTGGCCGAATACAGAAAACAGCCTAAGACCATTACCCTATTACCCCTCTTCCACCAGGCACTATGGATTCCGGTAGGAAGCGTTCTCCGAGCATCCACCAAATTCAGATTCCACCAGAATGGATGATAGCAAGAAGTGAGTCATCACTCCAGAAAGCATGTTTCCACTGCTCCGGTGACAATGTGCTTTACACCATCCCAGCCGCCATCTGGCATTGTGCACGATGTGATCTTGTACGCAGCGTCAGGTCATAGTGCGCGCCGGAAGGGAAGACAGTGGAGCGCGGAACCTGAGGGCAGCGACAGCGCAGGACAGGTAAGTATGTTTTTAAGTGGCTGGGTGGGCTCATCTGAGGTCTGAGGGGGGCACAAGAAGTTGATGGGGAGCGCAGCGCATTCACCAGCAGTGTTTAACTGCTGTGTGGATGCCGCCCCTCAGAATTACATAAAACTGCCGCCTGAGGCGAGTGAACTGAAAAAATAACCCATAAAAGACGCTGCCTGCTCCAGGAACACGCCTGTCTTGATTGTCCTAATATATATATATATATATATATATATATATACACTCACCGGCCACTTTATTAGGTACACCTGTCCAACTGCTCGTTAACACTTAATTTCTAATCAGCCAATCACATGGCGGCAACTCAGTGCATTTAGGCATGTAGACATGGTCAAGACAATCTCCTGCAGTTCAAACCGAGCATCAGTATGGGGAAGAAAGGTGATTTGAGTGCCTTTGAACGTGGCATGGTTGTTGGTGCCAGAAGGGCTGGTCTGAGTATTTCAGAAACTGCTGATCTACTGGGATTTTCACGCACAACCATCTCTAGGGTTTACAGAGAATGGTCCGAAAAAGAAAAAACATCCAGTGAGCGGCAGTTCTGTGGGCGGAAATGCCTTGTTGATGCCAGAGGTCAGAGGAGAATGGGCAGACTGGTTCGAGCTGATAGAAAGGCAACAGTGACTCAAATTGCCACCCGTTACAACCAAGGTAGGCAGAAGAGCATCTCTGAATGCACAGTACGTCGAACTTTGAGGCAGATGGGCTACAGCAGCAGAAGACCACACCGGGTGCCACTCCTTTCAGCTAAGAACAGGAAACTGAGGCTACAATTTGCACAAGCTCATCGAAATTGGACAGTAGAAGATTGGAAAAACGTTGCCTGGTCTGATGAGTCTCGATTTCTGCTGCGACATTCGGATGGTAGGGTCAGAATTTGGCGTCAACAACATGAAAGCATGGATCCATCCTGCCTTGTATCAACGGTTCAAGCTGGTGGTGGTGGTGTCATGGTGTGGGGAATATTTTCTTGGCACTCTTTGGGCCCCTTGGTACCAATTGAGCATCGTTGCAACGCCACAGCCTACCTGAGTATTGTTGCTGACCATGTCCATCCCTTTATGACCACAATGTACCCAACATCTGATGGCTACTTTCAGCAGGATAATGCGCCATGTCATAAAGCTGGAATCATCTCAGACTGGTTTCTTGAACATGACAATGAGTTCACTGTACTCAAATGGCCTCCACAGTCACCAGATCTCAATCCAATAGAGCATCTTTGGGATGTGGTGGAACGGGAGATTCGCATCATGGATGTGCAGCCGACAAATCTGCAGCAACTGTGTGATGCCATCATGTCAATATGGACCAAAATCTCTGAGGAATGCTTCCAGCACCTTGTTGAATCTATGCCACGAAGAATTGAGGCAGTTCTGAAGGCAAAAGGGGGTCCAACCCGTTACTAGCATGGTGTACCTAATAAAGTGGCCGGTGAGTGTGTATATATATATCTCAAGCATCACATATGTGAATATATCAATATTTGATCATGTGAAATCGCTGGAGAAAAGGCAAACTGAATTCACTTTGCAAAAATTTATTATACAAAACAAAAATCACAAATTCTGGTATTTTAGGACTACCTCAAGGGTCTATTCACACGGTGGGATCCTCTGCATAAGGCAAGACCAGCACATCAACAGCCTTAAAGGGGTTGTCCCACAAAATATTCTACATTTTTCAAACCAGCACCTGGATCTGAAAACTTTTGTAATTGCATGTAAGTAAAAATTTTGCATAGCTGCTGAGTTATTCACTGAAATCTATCTGTATAGCGCCACCTGCTGTTTTCTCTTTTCTAGTTTCTCTGTCCTGCTCACCGAGATGGCCGCACATGCTCAGTTTCATCCTTCAATTGCCACCAGCTGCAGTAGAAAGGACACGCCGCCTGAGAAACTGAGGTCCAGGGCTGGTTCTAAGCTTGTTAGAAAAAGATTGTCATGACCCGTATGACTTCAGGTTTTCATTTTTTACATCACTTTCATCTCAACATTTATGGCATAAATAGATAGGTGCTGGTTACACCTCTGAGACCTGCTCCTATCTCCAGAACGGGCCAAAGTGAAGGAGAGCGCACTGTTCTGGAGATAGGAGCTGGTTTCACAAATAGGACCCACACCTGTCTCACAATTATGGAATATTCTAGCAATATGCCTTAAATGTTAAGAAGGGACTGTTGGAGATACAACAACTTACAGCTTAGTCTATTGCTGGAGTGACTGAGTCACTGAGGAAAATAAACTGTCAGATGAAATGCAGAATATAAAAGTAAATTCCCCATTAAAAGTGCCCTGTCTGATCCAGGAAGAAGTAGAGCTGCGTCTTAAAAAGATTAAAATAGACAAATCGCCAGGACCGGATGGCATACACCCCCGTATCCTAAGAGAATTAAGTAATGTCATCGACAGACCCTTATTTCTGATATTTAAGGACTCTATACTGACAGGGAGTGTTCCACAGGATTGGCGCATAGCAAATGTGGTGCCAATATTCAAAAAGGGTCCAAAAACAGAGCCCGGGAACTATAGGCCGGTAAGTTTAACATCTGTCGTGGGTAAACTGTTTGAGGGTTTTCTAAGAGATGCTATCTTGGAGTACCTCAATGACAATAAGCAAATAACTCCATATCAGCATGGCTTCATGAGGGATCGGTCATGTCAAACCAATTTAATCAGTTTCTATGAGGAGGTAAGTTCTAGACTGGACCGCGGCGAATCAATGGATGTCGTATATCTGGACTTCTCCAAAGCATTTGACACTGTACCACATAAAAGGTTAGTATATAAGATGAGAATGCTTGGCCTGGGAGAAAATGTCTGTATGTGGGTAAGTAACTGGCTCAGTGATAGAAAACAGAGGGTGGTTATTAACGGTACATACTCAGATTGGGTCACTGTAACTAGTGGGGTACCACAGGGGTCAGTATTGGGCCCTATTCTCTTCAATATATTTATTAATGATCTTGTAGAAGGCTTGCACAGTAAAATATCAATTTTTGCAGATGACACTAAACTGTGTAAAGTAATTAACACAGAGGAGGACAGTACACTGCTACAGATGGATCTGGATAGACTGGAGGCTTGGGCAGAGAAGTGGCAGATGAGGTTTAACACTGACAAATGTAAAGTTATGCATATGGGAAGGAATAATGCAAGTCACCAGTACATACTAAATGGTAAAATATTGGGTAACTCTGACATAGAAAAGGACCTAGGAATTTTAGTGAACAGAAATCTAAGCTGCAGAAACCAATGTCAGACAGCTGCTGCCAAGGCCAATAAGAAAATGGGCTGCATCAAAAGAGGCATAGATGCCCGTGATGAGAACATAGTCCTGCCACTTTACAAATCACTAGTCAGACCACACATGGAGTACTGTGTATAGTTCTGGGCTCCTGTGAACAAGGCAGACATAGCAGAGCTGGAGAGGGTTCAGAGGAGGGCAACTAAAGTAATAACTGGAATGGGTGGACTACAGGACCCAGAAAGATTATCAAAATTAGGGTTATTCACTTTAGAAAAAAGACGACTGAGGGGAGATCTAATAACTATGTATAAATATATCAGGGGTCAGTACAGAGATCTCTCCCATCATCTATTTATCCCCAGGACTGTGACTGTGACGAGGGGACATCCTCTGCGTCTGGAGGAAAGAAGGTTTGTACACAAACATAGAAGAGGATTCTTTACGGTAAGAGCAGTGAGACTATGGAACTCTCTGCCTGAGGAGGTGGTGATGGTAAGTTCACTAAAAGAGTTCAAGAGGGGCCTGGATGTATTTTTGGAGGGTAATAATCTTACAGGTTATAGTTACTAGAGATGGGTCGTTGATCCAGGGAGTAATTCTGATTGCCTAATTGGAGTCGGGGAGGAATTTTTTTCCCTAAAGTGGGGAAAACTGGCTTCTACCTCACAGGGTTTTTTGCCTTCCTCTGGATCAACTTGTTGGAAAACAGGCCGAACTGGATGGACAGATGTCTTTTTTCGGCCTTATAAACTATGTTACTATGTTACTATGTTACTATGACTTCTGCTGGATTGACTGCAGTTTATTGTTATGACACTAGATGTCGCTGTTACTAATGCTGACTTGTAGTCTCTCTATGCATTTCTATGATGTGTTGTATTTCCTGTACATTGAGGTGAACTCACTGATTTCCTTTTTCTTGTCTGTGCCATTCACCGTGTAAGGTGACCTTCAGTTATTGCATGCATGTTCCAATAAAACCAGTTCCTCTTATTCCACAATGTCTGATCTAAACTCACTCTGCTGCACCCAGCTACCATATTCTGCAACAGGGACAACCCCTTTAAGACCCTAAAATTAGAATCAGGTATAAATGTTGAGAATATTATAAGGATCTTGGAGGAACACAAATCACAGTCATATGGTGGTTTATGCCACAATTTTCACAAAAATGTAATGTTTTGCCTTAATTTTTCTTAATTAGAAATTGGTACCAGTGGTCATGAGATACAGGTCTGGACATTTTATCATATTCTCCCATTGGCATATTTATCTCAGTCAGGTCAGGCTTACTGCTTTTACTTTAAGGAATCCTTTCCTACTGCCTCCATAGTCATTGATGTCCTCTGCACAGTTCTGTATTAATTCCTCCTATTGACCAGGATTTAGTTATAGTGGGAGCAGAAGTAGCGGCCCTAGTGCTTGAAGTAAAGGCCTCTCTGCTACTTAAGACACCCATATTATAAATGCCATGTGGTAGGTGAGGAACTGTTACATATTTGACTTTAAAGAGCACCTGTAAGCAGGGTCAACCCCATTAAACCAGAAGTAATGTCTGGTAGGGTGGATCCTGCTGATTAAAATGATACCTGTCTTGTGAAAATCAGATGCGGCATTCCCGAGAAAAAATCATTTTATTCTTTATGCAAGTAATGGCTTCAGAGCACCGAGGGGCGTGGCCAACACTGGAAAACTGAGGTAGACAGAGGGACCAGGCCCCACCCCTTTGTGCACTGAGGCCCTCACTTTCATAAAGGATAAAAGTCTTTTTTCATGGGAGCGCCGCAACCAATTTTCACAAGTCAGGTATCATTTTAATCAGTAGAATCAACCCTATAAGGCAGTATGACCGTTTTGAAAGGGTAGTTACTGGTGACAGCTGCCCTTTAAATAAGATTTTTTAGCCTTACATTATAAGGGAGACCTCCCATCCCGTTTACTAATTTAGTTCTTGCCTTTTAATCCTCTCCTTCTCTTTTATATCCTATCGACTGCCTCCATATTTGAGATAAGGATCTAAAAAGGAGCAGTCAAAGTTTTATCTTTCTTTTTGTAAACTTTTTGAATTTTTTTGTCTTTTTTTTTTTTAATTCTTTATGGAGTAAAACAGAAAAGTTCACCCTGGATCTCGTTTCAATGTCAGACTCCTGATTGATGTTCTGTTTTTTGTGGTATGAGCTGGAATCTGAGGAGGATGCGAGACGCCTGTATGACCACTGAATTAGGGAGGGCCTTCTGTGTACCCACAATAAGGTCTTCTTGTTTTGGGTAGTTTACTAGAAATGGAGATTTTTATCTAATTACATAAGTTAAGAAAAACAAACGCAATGAAACACAATCTCTGAGTGACTCGGTGTGAAGTCCTCCATTCATCTACTGTACAATGGACAAAAATGTCTACAATCCTCATGAGGCCAATCACATGGATGCTTTATGGTCACAGCATCTGGACCCCCCTACTGGACCAAACAGAGATGATCTAACCTAAGGGGGCGGGGGGTATATTATGGTCGACTGATACTAATCTAAGGCTTCACCTAGAGGCTGGTGCGAGGAGCCCTAAGAAAAAGATATATGACCACCAGGAGGCCAACCACTATCATCCCCACCGATGATTAGAACTGAGGTCATCTGTTTCAATGGAATGATGCTCGCACATGTGCACTACCGCTGCAGTCAATATGTATGGAACTGATGGAGAGAGTCAGGGACTACATAAACTTCACCAGTTTCATAGAGAATGAATGGAGGGATAGTGAGCACCGACTATCACATGAACTGGAGTCCCAGGTCCCTTGTTTGAATGGAGTGGTCCTCGCGCATGAGCATTACCACTCCACTCAATGTCTATGCGACTGATGGAGAGTCAAGGACTCTGAATGGAGCAGTAGTGAGCATGTTTGAGCACTGCCGATTACAAGACGCCAGCACCACTTCATTCAAACAGGAGACATCGGACCTCAGTTCTCATGATCGGCAGTGGGACATGGGACCCAGTGGCGTACTAAGGTGGGGGCGGGAGGTGTGGTCCGCCCCGGGTGCCAGAGGCAATGAGCGCTTCCATCAATACAGATGGAAGCGTTCATTGCTGGAGCGCAGGGAGCGGGTCCTGTCACTCACCTCCCCGCGCTCCTCCTCTCCCTCAGGCTCGCAGCGCTTTGAATGGTGAAGCAGAGAGACTTCTCCCCGCTCCACCATTCAGGCTGCAGGCACGGATCGCGCTGCTAGAATGTGCGGGTGGAGCCTGTCGCCCGGAAATCTGCATAAGCTCCACCCACACATTGCTTCAGAGCGATCTGTGCCTGTAGAGAAGAGAGGACTTCAGGAACGGGACAAGGTGAGTAGCTGCTGTGTTTTTTTTTTGTTTGTTTTTTTAATACAGAGGGGGCATTACTACTGTAGAGGGGACACAGGGGGCATTACTACTGTGGAGGGGGCACAGGGGGCATTTCTACTTTGGAGGGGGCACAGAGGGCATTACTGCTCTGGAGGGGGAACAGAGGGCATTACTACTCTGGAGGGGGGCACAGAAGGCTTTACTAATGTGAAGGGTGCACAGTGGGCATTTTTACTATGGAGGGGGGCAAAAAGAGCATTACTACTCTGGAGGGGGCACAGAGGGCATTACTAATGCATACCTCCCAACTTTGCAAAGAGAGAAAGAGGGACATATTGTCAAATTTTTTCTGCAGTAGGTCACGCCCCTAACCCCGCCCACTATAAACTAATCTCACTCAGTCCCTTTACTACACAGGGATAATAAACACAGTGATGTCATCGTACAGGGATAATAAACACAGTGATGTCATCGTACAGGGATACTACACACAGTGATGTCACAGTACAGGCAATTTGTTATTTCTGATTATTTTAAGGCATTCCAGTGCTGGTGGAGTTTCATTAGTTTGAATGAATTTTGAGAACTGCAACATTTTGTCAGGGAATGATTTTTCTAAATCATGATGATAGCCTTATCTGCGCCCCCCCAGGCCTTGTTTGCACAGGTGTACTGTGACATCATTGTGTTTATTATCCCTTTACGGTGACATCACTGTGTTTATTATCCCTGTACTGTGACATCACTGTGTGTATTATCCCTGTACTGTGACATCACTGTGTTTATTATCTCTGTACTGTGACATCACTGTGTTTATTATCCCTGTACTGTGACATCACTCTGTGTATTATCTCTGTACGGTGACATCACTGTGTGTATTATCTCTGTACGGTGACATCACTGTGTTTATTATCTCTGTACGGTGACATCACTGTGTTTATTATCTCTGTACAGTGACATCACTGTGTTTATTATCTCTGTACGGTGACATCACTGTCTTTATTATCTCTGTACAGTAACATCACTGTGTTTATTATCTCTGTACGGTGACATCACTGTCTTTATTATCTCTGTACAGTGACATCACTGTGTTTATTATCCCTGTACGGTGACATCACTGTGTTTATTATCTCTGTACGGTGACATCAATGTGTTTATTATCTCTGTACGGTGACATCACTGTGTTTATTATCCCTGTACTGTGACATCACTGTGTTTGTTATCCCTGTAATGTGACATCACTGTGTTTATTATCTCTTTACTGTGACATCACTGTGTTTATTATCTCTTTACTGTGACATCACTGTGTTTATTATCTCTGTACAGTGACATCACTGTGTTTATTATCTCTGTACAGTGACATCACTGTGTGTATTATCCCTGTACAGTGACATCACTGTGTTTATTATCCCTGTACAGTGACATCGCTGTGTGTATTATCTCTGTACTGTGACATCACTGTGTTTATTATCCCTGTACGGTGACATCACTGTGTTTATTATCCCTGTACGGTGACATCACTGTGTTTATTATCCCTGTACGGTGACATCACTGTGTTTATTATCCCTGTACAGTGACATCGCTGTGTGTATTATCCCAGTGCAGGAAGAGGTAAGTGGTCTGTGTTTGTGTGTTTGTTTTCTATTTTTCAGGGTCGTGAATGCAGAGGACTACGTCGGATTCGGTGGACTACGTCGGACCAGCTTTTTTTTTTTTTTATAAAATGGTCAAACAGGGGTCTGGGGGAGTGTTTATTTCAATAAAATGTTTTATACTTGTGTGTGTGTATTTTTTTTTACAATACTACAGTTTTAGTAATCACGGCTATCTACTGACGGCCCTGATTACTAATACTGGGCTTAGTGCTTGCCGGTATGGCAGGCCAGCACTAACCCCAACATCTATTACCTCGGCACCCACCGCCACCAGGGGTGCCGGGAAGAGCCGGGTGCCCGCAGGACCGGACCTTCTAAATTGAGGGTCTGGCTCTGGGGCGGCTGCAGGCTGGTACCATTAGGCTGGGAAGGGCCAATAACCGTGTTCCTTCCCACCCTGGTAGTGCCAGGCTGCTGCTGCTGGTTGTATCTGGCTGGTGAAGGAAAAAAGGGGGGGACCCCACGCCATTTTTTTTTAATTATTTAATTATTTTTGTTAAAAAAATGGCGTGGGGTCCCCCCCTTTTTTCCTTCGCCAGCCAGATACAACCAGCAGCAGCAGCCTGGCACTACCAGGGTGGGAAGGGACACGGTTATTGGCCCTTCCCAGCCTAATGGTACCAGCCTGCAGCCGCCCCAGAGCCAGACCCTCAATTTAGAAGGTACGGTCCTGCGGGTACCCGGCTCTTCCCGGCACCCCTGGTGGCGGTGGGTGCCGGGGTAATAGATATAGGGGTTAGTGCTGGCCTGCCATACCAGCAAGCACTAAGCCCAGTATTAGTAATCAGGGCTGTCAGTAGATAGCCCTAATTACTAAAACTGTAGTATTGTAAAAAAAAAATACACACACACAAGTATAAAACATTTTATTGAAATAAACACTCCCCCAGACCCGTTTGACCATTTTATTAAAAAAAAAGCTGGTCCGACGTAGTCCACCGAATCCGACGTAGTCCTCTGCATTCACGACCCTGAAAAATAGAAAACAAACACACAAACACAGAGCACTTACCTCTTCCTGCACTGGGATAATACACACAGCGATGTCACTGTACAGGGATAATAAACACAGTGATGTCACTGTAGAGGAATAATAAACACAGTGATGTCACTGTAGAGGAATAATAAACACAGTGATGTCACTGTACAGGGATAATAAACACAGTGATGTCACTGTACAGGGATAATAAACACAGTGATGTCACTGTACAGAGATAATAAACACAGCGATGTCACTGTACAGGGATAATAAACACAGTGATGTCACTGTACAGAGATAATAAACACAGTGATGTCACCGTACAGGGATAATAAACACAGTGATGTCACAGTACAGAGATAATAAACACAGTGATGTCACAGTACAGAGATAATAAACACAGTGATGTCACAGTACAGAGACAATAAACACAGCGATGTCACAGTACAGGGATAATAAACACAGTGATGTCACAGCACAGAGATAATAAACACAGTGATGTCACAGTACAGAGATAATAAACACAGTGATGTCACAGTACAGAGATAATAAACACAGTGATGTCACAGTCCAGGGATAATACACACAGTGATGTCACAGTACAGAGATAATAAACACAGTGATGTCACAGTACAGAGATAATAAACACAGCGATGTCACAGTCCAGGGATAATACACACAGTGATGTCACAGTACAGAGATAATAAACACAGTGATGTCACAGTACAGAGATAATAAACACAGCGATGTCACAGTCCAGGGATAATACACACAGTGATGTCACAGTACAGAGATAATAAACATAGTGATGTCACAGTCCAGGGATAATAAAGACAGTGATGTTGGGCCTCTTTGCACCCCTATTCTGTCTGGATGCAGATTGAGAGGCTTTGGCTGGCACCTGTCCACCCTAACCCCCTACTGTGGTCTGGTCCTTGTACCTCTGTTTTGGACAGAGATCTCCTGGGTCCCATGAGATGCACCAGGATGATCTGGCATACTTGCAGGGGTAAATTTCCTTTGGTGTCGCGTGACTCTGCCATGACCTCTTTTTTGTATCACCCGTCTCTCCCTACTAGTCTCACGACTCTGGCCACGAGACCATGGTTTCAGAAGCAGGTCTTTAGGTTTGCAGATATTGTGAGTCCACTTACTCGGGAGATCCTGCCCTTCTCAACCATACAGTCTACATATGATCTACCCTCCACTGCTGCCTTCTTCTATACCCAGCTCAGGCATTTTGCACACAGTATCTTTGCTGGCCCTTTGCTTTCCCTTCCTACGAACTTTGAAAGGATTTGTAGAGCTGGAGTCCACACGAAGGGCCTCATATCAGGCATATACTCCATTCTCAGTGACCCACACCCGGATAAGCTCACCCGACATTCCTATATGGTGAAGTGGGAGGAATATCTGGGGCGGGTGCTCCCTGATGCTACTTGGAGGCTCATATGGAGAAGGGCCGCAAAATCCTCCATGTCAGTTTTGGCACAGGAAAACCAATACAAGATTATGATGCACTGGTATCACACTCCTGCCCTTCTCCATAGGTTGCATCCGACTGCATCGGATAGATGTTGGCGATGTCATTCCCATATGGGTACAGCATGGCACATTTTCTGGGACTGCCCTCTTATACGTCCATTTTGAGTGACGGTTAGCGGCTTACTCACGGACATGTTTAAATGTAACTTCCCGGTGGATCCTCTTTCCTTTCTGTTGAATGCCTTTCCTGGCTCCTTTAAGACTCCCATCCGCAAACTCATTACTCAGGTCCTGATAGCTGCCCGCTGCCTTATACCCAGGTTCTGGAAGCGGACTGGCTCCCCTACCCTGTCGGATCTATATGCTAGGGTTATGGAGATGCGCACCATGGAATATACAACTGCACTATATCAGGATAAAGTCGACATGTTCTATGCTGTCTGGGATGTTTGGGATGACTATTGGCTGGATAAAACACCTTGACCCCCAGTACGTCTCTCTGTAGCGACATGTGCTCTCCCCCCCCCCCCCCTTATTACCCATCCCGTCTGTCCGAAAGTCATTGTTGTGTGTTTGTTTTACTTAGACGACTACTAGATCGGTCTTTATCATGGTTTGTGTTTCCGAATACCTCGTTCCACGTGCTACCATTACTTAGCCAGAAGGATTTCAAATGCCATGGTATTCAAACCTCTTTATTATACATGTCTATATCCATTTATTCATGTTGTACATTAACTTGGAAAAACTTTGTTACACTTTGTACATTGTGTATCCTATTTTATTGATTTTCAATAAATATACAATTATAAAAAAAAAATAAAGACAGTGATGTCACCGTACAGGGATAATAAACACAGCGATGTCACAGTCCAGGGATAATACACACAGTGATGTCACAGTACAGGGATAATAAACACAGTGATGTCACAGTACAGGGATAATACACACAGTGATGTCACAGTACAGAGATAATAAACACAGTGATGTCACAGTACAGAGATAATAAACATAGTGATGTCACAGTACAGGGATAATAAACACAGTGATGTCACAGTACAGAGATAATAAACATAGTGATGTCACAGTACAGGGATAATAAACAGTGATGTCACAGTCCAGGGATAATAAACAGTGATGTCACAGTCCAGGGATAATACACAACAGCGATGTCACAGTACAAAGATAATAAACACAGTGATGTCACAGTCTAGGGATAATACACACAGTGATGTCACAGTACAGAGATAATAAACAGTGATGTCACAGTCCAGGGATAATACACACAGCGATGTCACAGTACAGAGATAATAAACACAGTGATGTCACAGTCTAGGGATAATACACACAGTGATGTCACAGTACAGGGATAATAACACAGTGATGTCACAGTACAGAGATAATAAACATAGTGATGTCACAGTACAGAGATAATAAACAGTGATGTCACAGTCCAGGGATAATAAACAGTGATGTCACAGTCCAGGGATAATACACAACAGCGATGTCACAGTACAAAGATAATAAACACAGTGATGTCACAGTCTAGGGATAATACACACAGTGATGTCACAGTACAGAGATAATAAACAGTGATGTCACAGTCCAGGGATAATACACACAGCGATGTCACAGTACAGAGATAATAAACACAGTGATGTCACAGTCTAGGGATAATACACACAGTGATGTCACAGTACAGGGATAATAAACACAGTGATGTCACAGTACAGGATAATAAACACAGTGATGTCACAGTACAGAGATAATACACACAGTGATGTCACAGTCCAGGGATAATAAAGACAGTGATGTCACAGTCCAGGGATAATAAAGACAGTGATGTCACCGTACAGGGATAATAAACACAGTGATGTCACAGTCCAGGGATAATAAACACAGTGATGTCACAGTACAGGGATAATAAACACAGTGATGTCACAGTACAGGGATAATAAACATTGATGTCACAGTCCAGGGATAATAAAGACAGTGATGTCACAGTCCATTATGCCTGTACTGTGACATCACTGTGTTTATTTAATAAACACAGTGATGTCACAGTACAGGCATAATAAACACAGTGATGTCACAGTCCAGGGATTAACATTGATGTCACAGTCCACAGAAAGTTAAAAAATTAAAAGTATTATGCATACCTTTTTCCTAGCAGCAGGGCCAGCATCACCAGGAGGAAGATCTTCTGCTCGTGTCTGAAGGGGGCGGAGCCAATGCTGACGGACGGCCCCTTCCCCCGCCGAGACCCGATGCATAGATGAAAGGTATGGGGAGCTGCAGGGGGGACATGAGGGAGGATGGAAGAAGCAGGCAGCCGATTCTGGCTGTCTGCTCCTTCCTGCAACAGGCAAGTGTCTCTGCGTCCTATGGACGCAGAGACAGCTGCCAGAGACCGGGACATACCTCCCCCGTACCCAGGGCCGTTTTAAGACATTGGTGGGCCCAGTGCAAAGATCAAGAGTGGGCCCCCCCTGCTCCACCCCTGTCCCGCCCCCCGCTCCACCCCTGTCCCGCCCCACATGCTCCACCCCTGTCCCGCCCCCACACGCTCCACCCCTGCCCCGCCCCCACATGCATTTTGCCTCCTTAAAAAAATAAATAAACACCAAATTTTATTTGTTTTTACCATATTGAGGCAGCAAAAGGCCTTGGTAAGTAACCTTTTTAACCCTATGCTGCTTGTATCTAAACATAGCCCTTAGGCTATATTAGTTATTGATTCAGCACAGGGTGAAATAAGTTACCCAGCAAGGCCTTTGCTGCCTCAATATGGTAAAAACACAGCATAAGGCCTTGCTGGAAACATATAATCATATGCTGCTTAAATGATGCATGCAGAACTTTTCTGTCCGGTCTTTTTAACAGAATCTGTGACCCAAACGCAAATGTTAATGGATAGTATTAGACGTATAGCATCAGATGTCTGTTTAACACACAAATACAGAGCAAGAACCAAGATCACTACATACACACAGCACCAAACCAAACCCATAAGTCAAATACAGCACCAGAACCAAGTTCTCTACATAAATACAGCACCAGAACCAAGTTCTCTACATAAATACAGAACCAGAACCAAGGTCTCTACATAAATACAGCACCAGAACCACGTTCTCTACATAAATACATCACCAGAACCAAGTTCTCTACATAAATACAGCACCAGAACCAAGTTCTCTACATAAATACAGAACCAGAACCAAGTTCTCTACATAAATACATCACCAAAACCAAGTTCTCTACATAAATACAGAACCAGAACTAAGCTCTCTACATAAATACAGAACCAGAACCAAGTTCTCTACATAAATACAGCACCAGAACCAAGTTCTCTACATAAATACAGCACCAAAACCAAGTTCTCTACATAAATACAGAACCAGAACTAAGCTCTCTACATAAATACAGAACCAGAACCAAGTTCTCTACATAAATACATCACTAGAACCAAGTTCTCTACATAAATACAGAACCAGAACTAAGCTCTCTACATAAATACAGAACCAGAACCAAGTTCTCTACATAAATACAGCACCAGAACCAAGTTCTGTACATAAATACAGCACCAGAACCAAGTTCTATACATAAATACATCACCAGAACCAAGTTCTCTACATAAATACAGCACCAGAACCAAGTTCTCTACATAAATGCATCACCAGAACCAAGTTCTCTACATAAATACAGCACCAGAACCAAGTTCTCTACATAAATGCATCACCAGAACCAAGTTCTCTACATAAATACAGCACCAGAACCATGTTCTGTACATAAATACATCACCAGAACCATGTTCTGTACATAAATACATCACCAGAACCAGGTTCTCTATATAAATACATCACCAGAACCATGATCTGTACATAAATACAGCACCAGAACCAAGTTCTCTACATAAATACAAGCACCAGAACCAAGTTCTCTACATAAATACATCACCAGAACCAGGTTCTCTACATAAATACATCACCAGAACCAAGTTCTCTACATAAATACAGCACCAGAACCATCTGAGTAGTCAGGTCATCCCTCGCCATATGACCGTGTAGGGTGTGCAACTACAGCTCCCAGTATGGCCTGAACATGTGCAAAGGGATGCTGGGAGTTGTTGTTGCACAAAACAGCATGCTACCACCCATCATTAGGCTTCTTTCACACTTGCGTTCAGACGGATCCGCCTGAAAATGCATTCGTTTTCTTCCGTTTCAGAACGGATCAGCATTGCCTATGTTTACATAGGCAAAACGGATCCGTTCTGAACTCCATTGAAAGTCCCATAGGGAACGGATCCGTTTGCTAATGTGCATTAGCAAACGGATCCGCTCCCATTCACTTGCATTGGAGCGGAGACAGATCCGCATCCATTCCGCTTGGTCAAGTGGACACCAAAACGCTTGCAGAGCGGAATGGAGACGGAACGGAGGCAAACTGATGCATTCTGAACGGAATCCTTATCCATTCAGAATGCATTAGGAGAAACTGATCAGTTCAGGACCGTTTGTGGAGACCCTGGAACGGATCTCACAAACGGATCCTGAAAACGACAGTGTGAAAGTAAGCCTAAGGGGTTGTTCACATATCAGTTTTTTTGATCAGTTATTTCCATCAGTTATTGTGAGCCAAACCAGGAGTGGACACTAAACAGAGATCAGGTGTAATGAAAAGATCTGCACCTGTTTGGTGTTTTTGACCCGCACCTGGTTTGGCTCACAATAACTGATGGCAATAACTGATCAAATAACTGATGTGTGAACAACCCCTTAGCTGTAGATCATCCAGGTGACTACAACACTCATCATACACAGTCAGTAGCAGAATAATCATTTCCATTTAGTTACTTACAGGTGACGTCTTCTCCTGAGTTCTTCCCCATCTGGCTCAGACCACCATGATGACTTCTTCCGTCCACAATTCAGCTCTGCAGATTTTGCCGAGAAGATCTCTTTATCTTCACACTTTATCAACACATCCTGCAGACTGACACAGACTCATCTCAGTGCCACATACTGTGCCCTGAATATAACAGCAGCATTAGTGCTACACACAGATACGGTGTGTATTAGATAGTGTGTACTGATGTGTGAGGTATAATAGATGCAGTGGTGTACAGATATATAGTATATACAGCAGTGTACTGACATGGGAGGTGTGATGTATACTGCTTTGTATACTATATACCTGTACACACTGCATGTGTTATACCTCATATATCAGTACACTGCTGTATATACTATATATCTGTACACACTACATCTATTATACCTCACATACCAGTACACTGCTGTATATACTATATACGTTTACCCACTGCATCTATTATACCTTGTACCTGACGTATCAGTACTCTGTATGTATACTTATTGTTCAGGGAGGTATAAAAGATGCATGCAACAGATATATGTGGACGTCATATATTATGGTCACTGTGTGGGTATTGGGGTTGTAGTAAGTTCCAGTCAGTTTAAGGGATAGGATTAGCATTAGGTTAGGGTTTGGGGCCAGTATTGGGGTTTGGGCCAGTATTGCGTTAGGACAGTATTGGTGTTAGGGGCTACTATTGGTGTCAGGGCTACTATTGGTCGGCTAGTATTGGCGGTTAGGGGCCAGTTGGCGGTTAGGGCCAGTAGCATAAAGCAGACCGCACAGTGCCAGCCCTATATAGAAATGCATTTTATTGCAGGCAAGAATAGGACATTGCTTTATACTTTTTGTGGGGCCACGGAACGGAACTACAGATGTGGACAGTACATGGTGTATGCAGCATCTTTTGCGGCCCCATTGAATTGAATGGTCTGACTCATTCCGCAAAATTGTGGAACGGTGCAGACCCAGAAATAGGTCATCTGAATGCACCCTTAGGCCAGTATGGGGTTAGAGGCAACATTAGGGTACCATTCACATGATCGTATTTCTATAACTTCAATGGGGCTGCAAATCCGTATTCCGCTCCACAGCCCTGCAAAAAGATGAGTATGTCCTATTCTTGACCGCAATTGCAGACAAAACAGGCATTTTTATCATGGCTGG
>ONZH01015213.1:0-35780 GCA_900303285.1 Rhinella marina
TCTAAGAAGTTGCGTACATTTTTTAAATGAACGTTCGTTATTAGTGCGCGAATGTTTGCTAATAGCACATAATAACGTATATTTTGTACACAAATACAACGAATCTATTCGTCGAATATACGAATCTTAGGAAAACTTCGGCGAATGTTCGGCGAATAATTTTTTGAATGATTCGCTCATCTCTATACCCTTCCCTCGAGAACTCCCTGACTTTTGGGTCTCTTGCCTGGTGGTAATAGAAGCATGTTTCAGCAAGATAATGCTCCTCCTGATTACACTTCCTTTATGACCAATAGAGTATTTATACAGCTGGGATGCCAGCTTCGACAACCTACGAATGTGCAGGCTATATAGGCCCAGCTGCAACATCTGTGGATAAATATGCCACAAGATACCATACAGAACCTGTATGCCTCCATGCCCATGTAGTGACCAGGAGCAGGGGTACTGTAAAGTCTGGACATTTGTGGACATGTACATCTGTTTCCTCTATGCAAAGTTATAAACTTCTAACTTTATTTCACTTGAAAGAGTTAACTTGAACAGTTTTATACTTTTTAACTGTATTTTATATGTATGCTGTGATATATATCTTGTTCATTTGCACTGTATTTGTGAGGCTCTGTGGAAAGGGTGAATGAATACTGAGAGACTTTTGGGACTTTGAATAAGAAGCTGGTCATTTTCCACCGCTGCCATAGAGTTTAAAGAAGAGCATGTTTTGGAGGGAAAAACCTAGACTTGTTTACCAACAAAACCAGACAGAATGGCCCTTTGAATGTCTGATTTAGCTATGTTGTTATGTCTGGAAACTTGTTTTTTTTTTCTGGAAAAACTGCTCTGTCATTGCCATTGAGTATCATTGAAGTCTATGCCAAACGGGAGTGGTAATTTTGTAATTGCTTGTGCTGGGTTTCTCCACTCCACCTCTCCCACTAGAAGGTTCCAGTCTAGCTAAAACTTTATATAAGGAGAGCAGTCAGAGCCCCTAGTGTTTTGCAGTTAGGGACCAGTGCTTGGAGGGGAAGACTCTGCCAGTCTTCATGAGTGACAAGAAGAAGACGCTGAGCCACAGACCACGGGTCACCAGCCCTGTGACAAAGGAGTAATCTGGATTACCATAGGCCTTTTACCAGGGTACCAGCCTGGAAGAGAGAGAGGGACAGCCAGCTCAGGCCTTTCCTCAGCACAAAACCTTCTTCTGCCAGGGAGGAGACTGGAGAAGCCAGCCCTATGCCTCGCCTGTATTGTTTTGCACCTGAACTCCTCCAATAAAGCACACTGGTTAACTGCAGACCCTGACTATCTGGACGTATTTCCCCTTGGGGTGCACCACGCCTTACAATCCCTTTCAGAGAGCAGCAACACGTAGTGACACCTCGCTGGTGCCATATCTCATCTTGTATCCAGGCTAAAGGTGGCCAAACACGGTCCTAGAACCTCCTTTCCATTGTATTTCTGCTTTTGCTATAATATTGTAATCATGTACATATATCATCATTACATTCAGACACATAGAAAGTTTCATTCCATTCCAAAAACTCCTTCTTGGAACAGTATTTTTTTTTTTTTCAATGAGTGTATTTTTCTTGTCCCTTAGAGCCATCTCTAGGACATGTGAGTCACTGGAGTCTTTTATTCCAGCCTCATATGTAATTCCTTTGTAACATCCAGATAAACTGGGACCCATACCGAGAAACATTTAATCTTGGTGTTTACCTGCAAATTAATTTAATTGCTTCCTTAGAAAAGGACATCTTGTACATGATCAGTCATCGTCTTTTCAGAGATGTTTAAAGGGAATGTGTCATCAGATAATGACTCATGATTCTTCAAAAAATCGTTTAAATAATTTTTTTTTGTTAAATATGATTTTTTTTAGAATTTTTGGTGAGTTATTTTTTTTATTTTCAATGTCACTGTCTATGTTAAAAATGTAATTCAGAAATTTTTGAGAGCAGCAACAGGGGCCATAGACACAGTGGACAGGAGTAGTGCTGAGCGAGCATGCTCGGCCGAACTCGCTGTTCGGCCGAGAATGCCTACGCTCGGGTCCGCTCAGTGTTCGGCCGAACACCGAGTGTACTCGAGTGCAATGCTCGAGTCTCTTCCCCGCACTATAATGTTGATTTGTATGCTAATGCGTACGGATTTGTATGCTAATGCGTACGCATGTGTATGCTAATGAGTACGCATTGTGCGCTAATGCGTACAAATTCAGTTAATTAGCATACTTTTACGAGTGAAAGGAGTAAAAGAGGAGAAGTCGCGATTCTGACCTTTTTCTATTAACCAGACACCCTCCCCTCTTCCGAAGCGGGTGGTGCCTGGTTTAGTCCCATTGACTAACATTATGCTCGGGTGCTCGGCCGAGCACTCGAGCAACCCCTAGTGCTCGGCCAGAGCACCCGAGCATACGCGCCCAGAGGTGCTCGCTCAACACTAGACAGGAAGTGACCCTATTGACTTCTGTGGGAGAGTTTTCTAGGCATGTTCTGTACAGAGGTCAGAGGGAGCTGATAAGCTTTCATATCAGCTATTGTGAATGGTGGATCCCATGTTATCTATATAGAGGTGTTACTTGTCACTGTAATTATGCCTGTGACCTATGATTAGGCCTAGTGGCCAGTGTGAAAATTCAGGATTATATACATTTTATTAAATATACCGAAGATAGTGACATGGAAAAATTAAAACAAAAAGTTACCAAAAACTCTAAAAAAAATATCTTTAATATAAAGACGTGATTTAAAGAGGACCTCTTACCGCTCCAGACATGCCTGTTTTTATAGTTTCATGCATTCCCCATGTAATAACAATTCTGGAACATCTATTCTTATGGTCTGTATGTTGTGCCATTTCCTTTATTATTTCTACTAGAAGTTATAATTGAATTGCTATTAGCCTTTAGTAAGGGTACAGAGGGGAGGTAACCAGTTGGGGGCGTGTACCTGCACAGACTGACTCTATCCAATCAGTGCTGCCATGTTCAGACTGTGCAGGTACACGCCCCCAACTGGATGCCTCCTCTCTGTACCCTTACTGCAGACTACTAGCAATTCATATATAACTTCTAGTCGAAATAATAAAGGAATGGTACAACATAAAGATATAAGAATAGAGGCTCCAGAATTGTTATTACATGGGGAATGCATGAAGCTATTAAACAGGCATGTCAGGAGTGGTAACAGGTCCTCTTTAAACAATAGTTCATTTTATGATGACACTCTGCCTTTAAAGAGGACCTCTCACTTCTCCTGACAACTCCCATTCTGTACTTTAGTAAAGAGAAATATTTATTTCATACAACTGACCTGGGTACTGACTCCAGCACCATTTGACTGCCACTGCACCCACACACCCTGCCTTTAACCCATACAACACTCAGAACACCAAGGGAACCCCAACTACCATCAAGCAGGATCCCCAACATCAGGTTGTGCCCCGAATGAAGAAAGGGTGTACCCTGGCCCTAGGGAGCATCAATGTGATGATTACCACTGTGAATCATTATTACAAACAGAGCCACCACCTCTGCTCCCTTCTCCTCTGGGTCTTGTAAGATGGCTTCATAACAATCTATGTGGTGACACATTCCCTTTAACAGTACGCTCCATACCAAAGTATTCATTTTATTTACTACAGTATAATTCCCTTGCGAGAAATGAAAACTTCATGCTTCAAATTCCTACAACTGACCCCACCAGGCTTCCAAGCCTGCCGACTATCAGTCCTACCACACCATGTAGGAGATACCTGCCAAGGATCTTATTATGGTAATACAAGTCCAGCTTTGAGAAGCAGTGCATGTGGTTGACATTAAATTACATGTGTGGCTCTATATGAAACAGAAGAGATTATGGCTGCTGGATCTGACAAGCGGAGCCAGTTTCGGGGGTCATGCTGACCACTCACACTGTGATATCACAAACTTTTACAGCAAGTGATTGATTGCACTAAAGTCGCCTCTCCATCAATTTTTTCATTATTAAGAATGGTTGAAAGTTGAACACATGGAGCCTATGTAGTACAAACAGAAGATCAATGGTGAAAATCTTAAATAAGAAGCAATCATTTAAAAGGGAACTCCATCATATACATTAAATCATACCCACCACCATAACCTGATCAGTGTTCTTCTGTTCTTCCCTATGTCACCTCTAGTTAAATTTTAGGAGAGAATAAGGCTACTTTCACACTAGTGACAGCCCAGGTCCGGCGGGTGAAGGGTGCCACCGGATCCGGGCTGCCGCAGGTACATGTGTAGTACATGTCACACGGCACCAGACATACGGACATACATACATACACACACATACATACACACACAAACACATACATACTTACATACTCCAGGCAGGCAGGCCGCACGTCTTCACGCGCAGGAGGCGCGCAGCTATGACAATTCCCCACAGCGCCCTCTGCTGGGCGCTGTAGGGAATCGTCACAGCTGCGCGCCTCCTGCGCGTGAAGACGTGCGGCCTGCCTGCCTGGAGTATGTATGTGTTTGTGTGTCTGTGTCTGTGTATGTGTGTGTATGTATGTCTGTACGTATGTATGTGTGTATGTATATATGTATGTGTGTAGGTGACGGATCCGTCCTGAACTCCATTGAAAGTCAATGGAGGGCGGATCCATTTACCATTGTGGTCACACCAAATGGATCCGTCCCCATTGACTTGCATTGGGGGTCATTCCGGATCCGTCTTGGTGCGGATGCCTGGACCGGAGAGAAAACCGCAGCAGCTTCAGTTCAGTTTTGTCCCCATTCACAATGAATGGGGACAAAACGGAAGCATTTTTTTCTGGTATTGAGCTCCTATGACGGAACTCAATACCGGAATTTAAAAGCACTAGTGTGAAAGTAGTCTAATTGAGCTTCTATCTGCTCCCGTCATAGGTCTGATAACCCCATGTCCCAAGAAAGCTTATGTAAAAGGTGGACTAAATCAAAGCTATAATTGTTTACATTCTGGAAAGCCACAGATACAGATCTAAAGCATAGAAAAAGGCACAGAAAAGGAAGCAGACTGTGACTGTGCAGCAGTGAGCCCAGGAGAGGCGAGAGAGGATAGGAGAACTAGTAGCAATAATGATGGTGGCAGAAGTTACAGAAGTTGCACCCGTCCATGCAATGATGAGGAAGGACGCACCTTTTCATCCCCCCCCCCCCGCCCCGGTTCTTGGTCTCTCCTGCCTGATGACGGTTGAGGTGCCCTTGGTGTTGGTAGTTTGGAGGTGCAAGGCAGGGCCCTGGTTCATGACTCCAAGGCTCTTCAATGTAATATTAGTGCATGAAATAATCAGGCCAAGTTAACAGCCAATGATCCTTGGATGCTTGGACCGGCAGATGTTTCACAAGCATAATTTCCACAGACTTTATGGATGTGATTCAACATTATAAGGGTTATCCAAATCTTTACCCCCCCCCCCAACACACACACACACACACACAATGCCAGGCCTCTCCTACAGAGAATACTTACCTGATCCCCGACATGTCCTTCCAGATCCCTCCACAACCGTCTCTGCATTTCGCCATCGTGCTGATCAAAACATCCGCTTAGGGGTTGCAGCTAATAGCAGGCCGCGCTGATGACCCGATCCCCTTGTGTCACAACAGGGAGATGCAGCGACAGCCATAGAGGAAGCTAGAAGGACACAGTTGTCGGGGACCGGGTAAGTATTATCTGTAGAAGGGGCTAGGCCATTGGGGTGAGGGTTACAGGTTTAGATAACCCCTTTAACCACCTAACTGTTCTGCCCGAGTCCAGCACGGGCAGTGTGAAAAGTAGCTAACTGAAGGGGGGAGGGCTGCTTTAGATGGTGATATCTCCTCAATGTTAGCAGCTAGAAACATGCAATTGGTCTTGTATGAAAGCTGACAGTCCAGGCTTTAATACAAGACCAATACAATACAAATACAAAACCAGCTAAAGTCCAAGAAACAGAGGAGAAATCACTGTTAGAAATCAAGTCGGGAATAATCTCGAGAGAAACCTGTTTTTACTTTCATTTTCAGCTGCATTCACAGCATCCCGATTTCTATCAGTGATATCTTTCTCTGTCCTGAACATATTGTCATTTTGATATTGTCTGAAATCTTTGAATGTCTGCTTTCAAACAAGATCAGTTTCATGTTTCTATCTGCTACCATTCAGGAGTTAGCAGCATCTAAAGCAGCCCTCCCCCCTCCAATTAGCTACTTTTCCCACTGCTGGAGCTCCACTCCAGGCACAGTTTTCTTTTGGGAGTACTTTTCCTGACGCTGCACTTCTCTAGCTGACTTTTCACTAAGCATCCAGACATGGAGATGCTTTCTCTTTGTATGCAATGCAACCACAGGGCGGACTCCAATGTTAGACTACGCTCTGCACCTTTTTTTTAACAGGTTGCCATACTCAAAAGTTATACATCCACAGTGTCCTCAGCAGGATGCCAATCTGCACTTCAGTATTGAACACGTTGCTATGAAGGATGGTGATCCTTATGAGATAGAAATTCTCCATAGGCTTCTACACTGCACCTTCTCTTTACATCTGGCCTGCTCCTCAAGTATATCTTTGCTTTCTTCTTGTGTCTTTTCTTGTGATTTAATCCAGAGCTAGTTTCAGTTAGTTCTTAGCGCCTAACACTTCACTATCAGGACACAAACCGTCTCCACACTATACTGACCCAGTCCTCTCTGTGGTGAGAGGAAACAGCTTCATCTAGTTTTGGTGGATACAACCTGTTATCTGAAATAAGATTTACAGAAATACACAGCAAATCTAATTTTTTTGTTAGCCTAAATGTAGGAAATGCGCAGCAAACCCCCTTTTGAAGTGGAGCACTGCCGTATCAGTGGCATTGCATGTGCAGCAGACCAAGTGGGAGGTGTGATGAGAGAGCATGGGAGTGCCCATAGTGTGAGGGTGTTACTGTGGCAGCTGTCCTGCTCTGCTCCAGCGGTCCCTTGGGACATGCACCGTGAAAAAAGGGTTGCACCTGATGACAATCTAAATTTGAGGCTGAATTATGGGGTCAACTCCAGGAGTTGACTGCAGCTATTAAATGGTACTTTCCAATTCAGCCTAGCAGAACGTCACAAGTCCAATACTCTGTCTGCATTTCCTACAGCAAGACAGAGTCTTCAGGCAGGGATACCAACAGGGGCTGGAAGCCTTTACACTGCAATTCTGGATAATAACAGGGGCCGTGTCCTTTAGACCAGGTCAAGTGCATTGAAGTCTATAGCCTTGTGCGTTACCTTCACAGATTCCCATACATACCTTCTTGTTATTGCTGCTCAGCCCTCATATGGATGCTGATCTTGACTTACTCTCTGGGATGCTTACTAGTATCTTCGCTAGATCTCCAAAGGCTGATTGTTACTGCTACAGGACTGACTATGCTTTTAGCTGACTTCAGCCATCAGATCTAGACTCTAATTGAACAGGAAAGAGCCAAGCCCAGTTATTAGGGTCCTCCTTTTCCTGTCTACTATTTCTAGGGTTGGTAAACACCCTATAATCCAGTCTTCTGGTGCATACAAACAACAGAAAAGCTTGCAATTAAGTAAAAGCACAAAACTTAAAAAAAAAAAAAACCATCACATTGCATATATTACACTGTTATTTAGCAGTGGCCCACTGGGTCACTGCATAGACATGCTGCAGGCAGTATGCAAAACCTGCTGCAGATAGCTGGTTAGTGATAACCTTGTCTACAGGAAACATAATTCCGCTTGGAAGAGATTCAGCGATAAGTATAGATTACAAAGGACTAACAAGTTAGTGGTGACAACAAACATTATGATTACAGGTTTCCAATTGATGAAACAGACATAATTGCAGTATATAAGATGCAGCCATAGGGATTGATATGATTTACCATACAGGAACACTCTGAGCAAAACTGATAAGGTGCAGCTTCTCTAAAGGGCAATGAATGGCACATTGCTTGAAGCCCTGGATGTATCTCTGGAGTGTAATAATATTACAGGTTATAGTTACTAGAGATGGGTCGTTAATCCAGGGAGTTATTCTGATGCCTGATTGTAGTCAGGAAGGAATTTTTTTCCCCGAAAGTCAGGAAAATTGGCTTCTACCTCACAGGAGTTTTTTTTTGCCTTCCTCTGGATCAACTTGCAGGATAACAGGCTGAACTAGATGGAGAGATGTTTTTATGTTACTATGTTACTATGCTCTGTTTCCTTGGGCCCTGTAGTATGCCTAAAGTACTATTCATTTGCCTGATGTTTTCCTTTAAATGGGGCTATCCCACGAGAAGAGTTCCTATGCAATGAATAGGGCATCACAAACAAAGTATCATTTCCATATACATACACTACATACAAGTTTTTCTTTTTAATGTACATTACATTTTCCTATTTGGTAGTGCCCCCTGCTGTTTATCCTTTAGGCCCACCTCCTGCATTCAGTATTGGAATAGCATGCTCAGTAGCTTCCCTGTTCCCACCCCTCAGTACCGGCAGAGTGATATCGCTGTATCTCTGTCTAGACAGTGTAAAGCTATATCTCTCTCTAAACAGCAGAGAGGTAAATTGTAGGGGCATTACATACCACATGTATCTCTGGAGCTACATGTGACTATTTGCTTAACAAGAATTAAAGGGGTTGTCTGGGTTCAGAGCTGAACCCAGACATATCCCCTTCTTCACCCAGGCAGTCCCTCTGAGTTTAGCATCGGAGCATTTCATCCTCCGATGTTCTCCCTTGCCCTGCATTGTATCACGCAGGGCAAGGGCTGTTGGTTTACATTATTACACTGCTAGGCAGAGGCTTCCACCTAGCAGTGTTCCCTGTGACGTCACCGGCACTAATGGGCAGGCTTTATCGCTGCCCTACCCTGTTTTATAGGCAAGGGCAGAGCTAAAGCCTGCCCATTAGTGCCGGTCGCGTAACCAGGAACACTGCTAGGTGGGAGCCTCCACCTAGCATGCCCATGTTGAGTCCCGTATGTCACCTTATCTGCAGATAAAGCCCTTGCCCTGGCATTGCATCCTGGGAAAGGTAAGTGCTTGATGAGTTGCTGCCCATCCACAGAAAGAGAAAAAATCCTTCTCACCGCTATGCAGAGTAGCGAAGTGGCAGCCACTAGGAGCATCACAAAATGACATGTATGGTCCTCATAGCAGCTGACATGTTTTGGCCCTCAAACCATAACCTGGAGATGAACAGGGGCACAGGTTGTGCAGTGTGAATGACATACTTACTCACTGAGCGCCCGGCCTCTTCAAACAGCAGATCGGTGGGGGTCCCAAGATTCAGACTGCCCCCACCTATCTGATATTGACTTACCCTGAGGAGAAGTCATCAATAGTATTTCCAGGATAACATCTTTAAAGTCTATAGGTTCATGAAAACCAGAGCCACAACATGTATGCCATCCTTGTTTGGTCTATGCCCATGGCTTTCACCGACCAACGATAGGAGATGCCCTGAAAATTAATTTTCAACCTCTCAGCGTCCATGCAATATGGATGACAGGCAGATCAAATGAACCAGATATGGAGTCTTCACAAACATCTTCACAGATGAACCACTGATCTTCATGGATGGCAACATGGACACGGACCTTAAACCAGGCATAGTGTCTTGTAAGGTAGCTCGGCTAACTGTAATGATACCTTTCACTTAGTGATCCAATGCTTCATTCTGGAGAAAAAAAACCTTTTTCCCTATATGCAAATGAGCTGTTATGTGCACTGAGGGAGGGACCAAGCCACTCTGTGCACCCTTGCTCAGAGTGGCTCTTGCTTCCTCTGCCAGACTATCCTTCTTGATTCAAAGGACCCGGTGAGAAGACTGTACAGCAACCTGGCCCTGTCAATCAAGAAAGAGAAGCAGAGGAAGTAGGGGGGCAAGGGTGCACAGAATGAATTGAACCCACCCTCGGTGCACTTAACTGCTCATTTGCATATAAATTAAAATGATTAATTATTTTTCTCCAGAATGAAGCAATGGACTCTAAGTTATCATCATAGTCAGCTGAGCTAGCCCTACAAGGTTTTGTGTCTGGTTTAACATTGAATTTTCTGCTGACAGACTTCCTTTAAGTAAAGATCAAAGCTGGTCTATTTTGTAAGTGGAGTATTAAATGGATTACATAAGGAAGCTCAAAACCACAAGGACGTGTTGTGGCTTCTTCCTAGAATACACTATAAACTGCTTCCATACAGGATACTGGGTTCTGCCACAGATATAAGTGAAGTATAAATAGTTTAACCCCTTAATAACCACCAATACACCTCTTTACGGTGGTCAATGAGGGGTCGTAAACTAGGCTGCCTCCTTTTTATGGCTGCCTAGTCTAAGCTGCAGCAGAGAGCCGGGCTCCTGTTCTAACAGAAAGGATCAGCAGAAGCTCTGATCTGGGCTGTTTAGCCCCTTAGATGCTGCAGTCAACAGTAACTGTGGCATCTAAGTGGTTAAGAGAGAAGGGGCCCTTTCTCCAGGCATCAGCACCCCGGGAATGAGACTGTAGGGTACTGATGTCTTAGTATGGCAGCAGGGGGCTAAATGAAGACCCCTAGGTGTGCCTGCAGTATAAGAAGCCTAATTACTGGCCTGCAAGCTTTATAACTACAGTATATAATGCACTGTACTACATAAGTAGTATACTGTATTATAGAAGCAGTCAGATAATTGCCTGTCAATATGCCCCTTTGGAACTAATAAATTGTAAAAAAAAAAATGAAATAATGTTTTTATTTCAGAAAACTCCACCTTTTTATATTGAAAAAATGCTTTTGATGAAAAAAGTTACAAAAATAAAATCTCTTCCACACATTTGGCATTGCCTCATATATAACCCGCATTATGCAGTTATCATGTAATTTATCCAGCATGGTGAATGCCATAAAAATTGTGTTTTTTGCTTATTCTCCACCGTCCCAAAAAAAAAATACTAAAAAGTGCACCCCCACAAACCTATATAGAAATAAATAAAAAGTTATGGGTCTTGGGATGTGGCAATGCAAAAACATTTTGCAGTAAAAATAGTTGTAAAATAGTAGTAGTAATAGCAGTAAAAAAGTAAAAAAAAAAAAACCTCTATGCATTTGGTATCTCTGTAACCATACTGTCCCAGAAAAAAGTTATCATGGTATTTTTTTATCCCCCAAGAAAGGTTTAACCCCTTCGCGACCAGCGCACATGTACGGCGGTCGGGCGGTGCGGGGACATGACGCCCGCTCGTTTCTAACAGCAGACACTTGCCGCTTCTCACCTCCATCGGCGGCGACTTCCAGGGCCTTACTGATGCCGTAATCACTCGTGATCACGGCATCAGGATGCGTCTGAACCCGGAAGCCTACGCTTCCGGGTGGTGTACAGACGCCCCGATTGGCCAATCGGGGTGTCTGTACACCATATGAAAACTGTAATCCTCACTGGTGAGGATTACAGTTTTCAAACTGCAATTCTTATTCTGGCCACTAGATGGCAGGCCAGGATAAGAAATGAGCAATTCATGGATTTAACTGCATCTAGTAAATCCCTGATTGCTCATAAAGAAAAAAAAACAAAACACAATAGATCAGCTGATATTTGAGCTTTAAAATAATCACAGAAAAATAAAAAAAAATGTTAAAAAATATATAAAAAATAAAAAAGATATAAAAGTTCAAATCACCCCCCTTTCCGTATAAGTAAAAAATAAATACCTAAATAACAATTAATATAGACATCATGGGTATCACCGTCACCGAAAACGCCCGTATTTTTAAAATATATAAAAAAAATTTCAATACGGCGAATTGTGTGGCGGAAAAAAGCGTCCAAATGGCGATTCGCCGTTTTTTGTCGCTTTTTTTTTCTAAAAAAAATTAAATAAAAATTGATCAAAAAGTCATACACACCCCTGAATGGTATCAATAAAAACTTCAGACCGCCCCGCAAAAAATGAGCCCCCATACAGCTCTGTACACATAAATACCAAAAAGTTATAGGGGTCAAGATATGACAAGGAAAAAAAAAAAAAAAGGGCAACTTTCTAATTATTTTATCACCATCTAAACGCAGGAAAAACTATACATATTAGGTATTGCCAGATTCGTACTGACCAGTAGAATGAAAGTAATCGGTCAGTTTTAATGCACATCGAACGCTGTAAATAAGAAACCCGTAGAACTGTAGCGGAATAGCGGTTTTCTTGCAATTTCACCCCATTTGGATTTTTTTTCCCGCTTCCCACTACACCATATGCAATATTAAATGGTGGCGTTGGAAAGTACAACTTGTCCCTCAAAAAACAAGCCCTCATACAGCTATGTGAACAGAAAAATAAAACAGTTATGGCTGTTTGAAGGCAGGGAGCGCAAAACGAAAATGCAGAACCGAAAAAACCTCCGGGGGTGAAAGGGTTAATAAAAGTTAATCAGTGAGTTATGTGTACTCCAAAAGGTGCAAAAAACTACAACTTGCAACAGAAAAAAAGCCCTCAAAAATAAAAAAAGTTACATCTATTGGGATGCCACACAGAAAATGTTAAATAAATTGCTTGGTCATTAAGGCACAACATAGGATGGTCCCTAAGGGGTTAAGAAAGAAATTCATAAATTAAGAGGCAGACTCTGCTATGTGACCTTGTGTATGCTGCCAGTTACAGATTGTTGTCTCAGTGCATGTATATTACATCTGGCAGGGGCAAGGAGATAAGCCAAGTGTTTCTTGTTAAGGATTTCCAGGTTCTGCCATGAGACAGGACTCACCAAGCTCTTTCCTTCATGTGCATGTAACACGCTCTCTTAATTATACAGTAATGTAAGAGAAGGCTACAAGCCTTAGCTGAAGTTGGAGAGACCTAAAAATGCGACACACAGTAGTTATTCCCCTTTTGTGCCCCCTTCACAGTAGAATGCTCCCTTAGTGCATCCTCCAAAGTCAAGATGCCCCCATGGTGCCCCTACATAGTAGTCATGTCCCCTTCACAACTGAATGCCCCTATAGTGTCCCCTCCCCACACATTAGTCATGCCCCCTTCACAACTGAATGCCCCGATAGTGCCCCCACACATTAGTCATGTCCTCTTGCGTATTGAATACCCCCATAGTGCCTCCACACAGTAGTCATGTCCCCTTCAAAACTGAATGCACCCATACTGCCCCAAACATTAGTCATGTCCCCTTCAGAATTGAATGCCCCCATAGTGCTCCCACACAGTAGTCATGTCCACACAGTAGTCATGTCCCCTTCACAACTGAATGCCCCCATAGTGTCCCCTCCCCACACATTAGTCATGCCCCCTTCACAACTGAATGCCCCCATAGTGCCCCCACACATTAGTCATGTCCTCTTGCGTATTGAATACCCCTATAGTGCCTCCACACAGTAGTCATGTCCCCTTCACAACTGAATGCCCCCATAGTGCCTCCACATAGTCATGTCCCCTTCACAACTGAATGCCCCCATAGTGCCTCCACACAGTAGTCATATCCCCTTCACAACTGAATGCACGCCTAGTGCCTAGTAATCATGTCCCTTCACAAATAAATGCCCCCATAGTGCCGCCACACAAATCATGTCCCTTCCTTCACAACTGAATCCCCCATAGTGCCCCCACACAGTAGTCATGTCCCCTTCACAACTGAATGCCCCTATAGTGCCTCCACACAGTAGTCATGTCCCCTTCACAGTGGAATGCACCCTTAATACCCCCTACACAGTAGTCCACCCTGTAGTAAATATGCCACAGTATTAATGTGCACCCAATTTTGACTTACATGTTAAACTTTGCAGCACATGGCTAGCAGGGATTCCAATGTTATGCAAAACGTGCAAGCTCCCATTGCCCTCCTGCTGCTGATTCACAGGTTTCTCCCTATTACCCCTATTACTAACTATAGGGAGAAACCTGTCAATCAGGAATGAAAGGAAGAGAGAGCCAGTACTGTATATCATCATGCATAAGGGCCACGTGCTACAAGGTTTAAAGGGGTTCTCTTGGCTAAAGATATTGATGACCTATTCTTCCAATAGGTCATCAATATCAGATCGGTAACCCTTCACTCCCCCATACAGTGTACAGGGCTGGGTACAGACATCTCCACAGCTCTATGCATTGAGTAGGGTACTGGAGCTCAGCTCCCAATCATGTGAATGGAAGATTAGCTGTAGTACACCAGAGCTGGAAACTACACTGTGTATAAATCCTTCTGCCTCTGCTCCAGCAGCTGATCGGTGCGGGTGTAACACCCCCACCTATCTGATATTGATGACCTATTTGGGACATAGACCATCAATCTGTAGCCCAGAAACCCCCTTTAACATTAAAGTGCTTAAAAACAATGCACATTAAAAGGGTTCTCTGGGAATTAAGAAAATGAAAATACTTAAATATTACTTTATTATAAATATATTCCCAATTACCTTTCATTAGTTATAAAGGCTCGTTTTGTCTGGGGAGCAATCATTAGGAGAAATAAAATGGCCACCGTCCTATTAGTACACACAAAACCTGTCCTAATCACACAGGAAGACAAGTTACTTCACAGCACTGAAGTAAAGATCTGCCTCATCCTCTTCTCTGCTCTGCTTGTCAGGGGTTATGGTTCTGAATACAGATGATAAGATCTTCAGTTGAGTCTCTGTGGGAATGGAGTTCATGAAGAGACATGAAGTACAGAGAGGATGGACAGGACAGACTGTGGTAATGGAGACTGCATACAAGAGCTGCTGCTTATCAGCCACATCCCCATCTCCTATCTGTACTTCATGTCTCCTCATGAACTCCATTCAGGGGCGTAGCTATCGGGGAAGCAGGGGAAGCCACTGCTTCGGGGCCCAAGGGCAGAAGGGGCCCGGGAGCAGTAGCTGCATACAGCACAGAGGCCTGCCGATATCTTTATTACAAGTTCCTGTGCTGCGGAGCTTCAGACACGCCCCCTCTTCACTCCAGCAGAGCAGGACCTGGCTTAGCAGCTGTAGACACGCCCCCTCTACACAGGACGTGCTGCTGGAGGAGGGGAGAGATGGCAGGGCTGGAGAAGAAGTGTGTGGAGAGGCAGACAGTGGGTGAGTGAGTCTGCTGTGTGGGACAGAAGAGGTAATGTCAGGGAAGTCTTCAAGCTGCTGATGGGTGTTGTAGTAGAGCAGCAGCTTCATGCTATTCAGTTGTTTTACTGCCTCATAAAGCAGTCTGCCTTCATGACACCTGCCCCCCCCATATCCTGTCCTTCTCTTATCTCATCCTCATGGAGCCTCTTCTGTCTCCTATCCTCCCTCATTTATCCAGAGCTCCTGCTCCACCCTCCTATCTCCTATTGCTGCCCTGCACAGACCTCCAGCCCCTACTTCTAGTATGAATCCCCCTCAGAGCCCCTTTCACCTACTTGCTGTGTCCACCCCTCCTGTCCATTCAGGGCCCCTGGCCCCTGTCTCACACCTCTGCCTCTCATTATGGTGGTGTCCTTCTAATGGCTCACGGTCATGTGACTGTGCCCCCCACCCCGTACTCTGCTCCATTATACCCTGCATTGTGCCCTCTTACCATACCCTGTACTGTTCTTCTAGTCATTCCCTGTACTGTGCCCTGTTATACCCTTTCGGTCACTGTATGGAGGTGTTATCTAGTGTATGGCGGCGTTAGCCAGTCCCTGTATGACGGTGCTATCCAGTGACTGTATGGCGGTGTTATCCAGTCCCTGTATGACGGTGCTATCCGGTGTCTTTATGGCGGTGTTATCCAGTCACTGTTTGGAGATATCCAGTGACTGTATTGTGGTGTTATCCAGTCCCTGTATGACGGTGCTATCCGGTGTCTTTATGGCGGTGTTATCCAGTCACTGTATGGAGATATCCGGTGACTGTATGGTGGTGTTATGCAATCACTTTATGGCAGTGTTTTCCAGTGACTGTATGGTGGTGTTATCCAGGCATTATGTGGAAGTATCCAGTTACTGTATCGCGGTGTTATCCAATTACTGTATGGCGGTTTTATCCAATCACTGTATGGAAGTATCCAGTCACTGTATGGTGGTGTTATCCAATAACTGTATGGCAATAACTGTATCATGCATCTGCATGAGTGGGGAAAAGTTGCAGATTGTGGCGCAAAGGACCTGTGCGCCAAAATCTGTGTCAGAAATACGCTTAATATAGGTATATTTCTGTTTTAATAAATGACCCCCTAATTGTCTTATGATTCTAGGGTAGGGCTAATATCTTTATAGTATATAGATCCCGGTATATTACACTGTGCCCTGTATTTCCCAATAGATAAATGATCCTTGGGAAACACAGTCCTCACCCCTGACCACCAGGACCGGGCTGTGCTCTGTCAGAACATGGTGGCCTCTCTGCTCCGCTGTGTCCTGCTGCTTATTCTGGCACTAAGGCCGGGTTCACATCACATTTCTCCCATCTGTTTAACCCTTTCTACCCCGGAGGTTTTTTCGGTTCTGCATTTTTGTTTTGCACTCCCTGCCTTCAAACAGCCATAGCTGTTTTATTTTTCTGTTCACATAGCTGTATGAGGGCTTATTTTTTGCGGGACAAGTTGTACTTTCCAACGCCACCATTTAATATTGCATATGGTGTAGTGGGAAGCGGGCAAAAAATTCCAAATGGGGTGAAATTGCAAGAAAACCGCTATTCCGCTACAGTTCTACGGGTTTCTTATTTACAGCGTTCGATGTGCATTAAAACTGACCGGTTACTTTCATTCTACTGGTCAGTACGAATCCGGCAATACCTAATATGTATAGTTTTTCTTGCGTTTAGATGGTGATAAAATAATTAGAAAGTTGCCCTTTTTTTTTTTTTTTTCCTTGTCATATCTTGACCCCTATAACTTTTTGGTATTTATGTGAACAGAGCTGTATGGGGGCTCATTTTTTGCGGGGCGGTCTGAAGTTTTTATTGATACCATTCTGGGGTGTGTATGACTTTTTGATCACTTTTTATTAAATTTTTTTTAGAAAAAAAAAAGCGACAAAAAACAGCGAATCGCCATTTGGACGCTTTTTCCGCCACACAATTCGCCGTATTGGAATTTTTTTTTAGATTTTAAAAGTACGGGCGTTTTCGGTCACGGTGATACCCATGATGTCTATATTTATGGTTATTTAGGTATTTATTTTTTACTTATACGGAAAGGGGGGTGATTTGAACTTTTATATCTTTTTTATTTTTTATATATTTTTTAACATTTTTAATTTTTTGGTGATTATTTTAAAGCTCAAATATGAGCTCATATATTGTGTTTTGTTTTTTTTTCTTTATGAGCAATCATGGATTTACTAGATGTAGTTAAATCCATGAATTGCTCATTTCTTATCCTGGCCTGCCATCTAGTGGCCAGAATAAGAATTGCAGTTTGAAAACTGTAATCCTCACCAGCGAGGATTACAGTTTTCATATGGTGTACAGACACCCCGATTGGCCAATCGGGGCGTCTGTACACCACCTGGAAGCGTGGGCTTCCGGGTTCAGACGCATCCTGATGCCGTGATCACGTGTGATCACGGCATCAGAAGGCCCAGGAAGTCTCCGCAGACTGAGGTAAGAAGCGGCAAGTCTCTGCTGTTAGAAACTTGCCGGTGTCGGTCATGTCCCCGCACCGCCCGAGCGCCGTACATGTACGGCGCCGGTCGGGAAGGGGTTAATGTATACAAAAAATGTATACATTAAGAGATGCCTCAGACTGATCCATATGGTGGCGTCCGTTCACCATACAGTTCCATTGTAAAACAACATATACGTTAACATATGCATTTTTTGTACTGGACTCTGCAGGATGCAAAAACGTGGTGTGCTGCATATTTGTATATGGTACCTTTTTTATCAATATCAAACGGATAGGAAAAACCTGATGTGAACCCACTGTTACATATGAACAAATGCGATGCCAGGAGGGTCATGGGGGGGCCCGCACAAAAATTTGCTGTGGGGCCCAGTCAGTTCTAGCTACGCCACTGACTGCCATTCCTATAGAGATTCAGATGAAGATCATATTAAACTGTATTTAGGATCATAACCCCTGACAAGCAGAGCAGAGAGGAGGATGAGGCAGCTCTTTACCTCAGTGTTGTGAAGTTAGTTCTCTTCCTGTGTGATTAGGACAGATTCTGTGTGCACTAATAGGACAGCGTCCATTTTATTTCTCCTAATGATTGCTCTCTAGACAAAACGGATCATTATAACTAATGAAAGGTATGTTGGAATATATTTATGATAAAGTAATATTTATGTATTTTCATTTTCTTAATTCCCGGAGAACCCCTTTAACACATAACTGCTGAAATCGGCATGTCTGATACCACTTTATGCTGTACCCGATAGGTTCCCTTTTAAAGTGTAACTGTCATATTTTTTTATTTGCTAGTTTAATAGAGCTAGACATGTATACCTGAGATAGTCTGTCAATTATTGTCAAAAGATCTGTAATTACCTTTTAATAACAGCTTTCATTAATGTCTCCTCTCTCTTTCCAGTGGTCCCTTAAAAGACTGTTGCTATGGCTCATCTAAGAAGACAGGAAGACACAGGGGCGGTCCTTCACACTGCATGCCTGCATTAGGCTGTGAGGAGGTGTGTCTCTCAGTAATCCAATCTGATTGGCTGGCAGGAAGCTGCTGACTACAGCAAGTGTGTATATGAAGTGAGGGAAAGCAGTTTTGGCCTCAGAGAACTGGCAGAGGAGCCATCTTGAGAAGATCCTCATATTGTAGGGGTTAAAATAGCCGTAACTACGGGAAAAACTCGGTATGTGAAGATACTAAAGATTGTTTTATGCATAATGCTCCACCAACAGTATCATATGCTAAAAAATTTTGATGAAAACATGACAGTTACACTTTAAGGAAATGTCATATCCTCAGGATTTGGGACCCTCTTGGATTCTAACCTTGACAATTCAGTAAATTCTAGGGCATGATGTTGTCTAAGGCCTCTTTCACACGACAGCATTTTTTGCGGGCTCCGATCCGCATTTTTCACATGAAAAATGCGGACCCATTCATTTCTATGGGCCCGCAAAAAATGCGGACAGCACACCGTGTGCTGTCCGCATCCGTTGCTCCGTTCTGTGGCCCGCAAAAAAAAATAGAGCATGTCCTATTCTTGTCCGTGTTACGGACAAGAATAGTACTGTTCTATTAGGGGCCAGCTGTTCCGTTCCGCAAACTACGGAATGCACACGGATGCCATCCGTTGTTTTTGCGGATCCGCAATTTGCGGACCGCAAAACACAACGTTCGTGTGAAAGAGGCCTAAATGTGGACATTTATGGGCACCATAGGAGTCAATTAAAGAATTTTCCCACAAGCGTCATTTTGGATGAGACATGGAAGATCTCTGGAGACCCTCCACCAGTGGTATTACTACTGAAAACTATTATGGTGTATGATGCTGAGGTCGAGCACTTGTGTTCCACATGATCCATATAGATTCAGCTAAATGAGAGTGGAGCTCCCAGTCATGAAACAGTGATTGCATGGGTGTAAAAAGCTTTGTGGGAAAACACATTTAATTTATGTGACTGCATAGTTAATTAAAGGGGTTGTCCCATGAAAAATATTTTACATTTTTAAAACCAGCACCTGAATAGGAATATATTTGTAATTGTATGTAATGAATGTATTGAATAGTTATTCAATAAAATTTAACTGTATGCATCACTTAATGTTTGTTGTTCTTGTTTCTCTGTCCACCTCAGGTGGTCGCACATGCTCAGTTTCATCATTGAACTACCACCAACTGGATCTACTGTTAGAAGCTGTGACAGTTACAGAGAAAGTTGCAGCAGGAAGAACATGCCCCCGGATGTGTGATACTGAGAGAGCAGCAGCAGAAGGATGTGCCCACAAGCTGTTATATGGGGAAAGCTACAGCAAAAAGGACCCACCCCCCTGAGCTGCCAGTCTGAAATAAATCTAGGAGAGCAATTGGAGAAATGAATGTGGAGATCTCTGGATCCATGTGCGGTACAGGGCTGGTTCTAGCTTTGTTATGAAGAGATTGCCATGTACCGTACTGTATTATGTTGGATTTTATTTATTTTTTATTAATGGGATAACCCCTTTAAATCACTTTTTAAGAGCTCTGTAATATATTTAGCTTTAAGACTCTGCTTCCTCATCCCAAACCAGATTTTTGCCCTATGCTAAATATTAAGATTTGTAGATTATTATGTGTCAAATTCATGGAATTTTTCTGTAATTTACAAAAAATTAAAAATAATTCCAATGTCGGCCATGCATTCAATGGTACATTCATTTTTACTGTTCTCCTTAGGACTGGATCTATTCACTTCATCCAGTTCTTTGCCATAGGTTTTTACATCACGTTATATAACTGTGTCTGCCAATTTTGAGTTGCCTTTTTTTAGCAGCCAATGAGTGTCCCTGCCAGAGGCGAAACCTGAAAAGCCAATATGTAATCTAACCTGCGACCTGACATTTGCAGCGTCTGAAGGCAAACCTATTATTCATTCTTCATGCCAAGTACTGTAAAATAACTCAAGGAATCGATTCTAATTCCATAAATCTGACTGTACCTCGCATCTGAATTCTAGGAAAATGGTACTTAAATCTTGGAGATTTCCAGGGAGCAAAACTAGAACACGTGGGAGGTTCAGATCTACAGAGGAGTCATGCGCCCTGCTGGACCATTAATGAGGCCCCGCACTTGTCTATGAGGGATTCAAGTTTTACTCTTGCGGATTCCAACTTCAGCCTGGCCTTCAAGATGAAGATGAAGATATTATCCACATACAGATCTGCTTGCCTGGTCATTTGTGTCCTTCAGCTCTGGTCAGCATCCAAGGCAGAGTAAAAGGGTTTGTCAACCTCTGAAGACTTCTTTTTATTGCTTCAATGCAGCAACCTGGTGGAAGCACAGAGAGGAGAATGGGAGTGATAAGGATGTTGGTGGTAGTGGTTGTTAAGGAACTCATGGTGCATGGATCCACTTACCTCAGTTCCAGTGCTGACACAGTTATGAGGAGGTCAACTGGATAATAGAAGTAGTGGTTTCCCCTGGGGCACACTCTGTGTGGAGTCTCTTGGTCGATGGAAGGTGGGGTGACTTTGATGGTGAGGTGTCGAATGACAAGCAGGAGACCAGGCTGGAGTTGGACAAGGTTGAACTGGGGTTCCTTGGGCCCACCAGAGGAAATAATTCTGTGGCTCCTAAGGCAGCTCCAAAACTTTTTTTTTCTTACTCTGGACCTTTGGAGCCCCACTAAGGTATCAGGGCCTGGGCCCACCAGAGGATCCTCCTGTGGGCCGATGCTGCTTACAGTCTTTTCTGAGCAGAAAGATGCAAACCACTTCCACACAAGATGGAGGCCACAAATTTTAGCACAACTGTTCTGACACGTTCTAGCTGAACCATGGGTTACCTCCAGAATTCTCTCTGAGATGCAGTTTCTCACATAGCAGTTCCTCACATGCTATTCCAACTGGTGGTTCATACAAATGCCATTTCTTCTGCAGACTCCACAATATGAGCTGCCAACTTGTAGGCTGTGATCAACCGACATTGGAGGAACTTATGGCAAAATGAGATTGTCCAAAGATGATAACTCACTGAATACGCTAATTATAATTCCGTCTAGAACTTCTACACTGAGAGACTGCAAATGGAGTAACAGGTGAACAGCTGGGAGATGACTGGTAACTGATCACCGTGACAGCTGCAGGTTTTAATATGTCCACAAATGAATGACCGGTGGTGGAAACACATCTAGATTGACTGTGACTGAACCTGTCACCACTCAATTATACTTGTGTATACTGCATTAAACTATACCCCTAAGGGCTCCTGAGTACTGTAGTATTCAGGAACCGTGCCAAACAGATTTCAAATAGATGTGACTTACATTTTACACAAAATCCAGGAGGAAAAAATGTATTATGTACTATATTACGAAGATATTCTTCATTTGAAATATTAATTCTAGACAGTACAGTCATAGACTTTAAATGAAGAAGCAGTCTCCATTCAAACTTCTCCATACTGCAAACATCTGGTGTGGAGAAACCCTATCATTTTGATTCATGGACGTCCCAGCTATCATATACTTATTCACCCCAACTGTGGATAGGTTATATATATATATATATATATATATATATATATATATACAGTCATGGCCAAAAGTTTTGAGAATGATACAAATATTAATTTTTACAAAGTCTACTGCTTCAGTTTTTATAATGACAATTTGCATATACTCCAGAATGTTATAAAGAGTGATCAGCTTAACAGCAATTACTTGCAAAGTCAATATTTGCCTAGAAAATGAACTTTATCCCCCAAAACACATTTCAACATCATTGCAGCCCTGCCTTAAAAGGACCAGCTAACATCGTTTCAGTGATTGCTCCATCAACACAGGTGTGGGTGTTGATGAGGACAGGGCTGGAGATCAATCTGTCATGATTAAGTAAGAATGACACCACTGGACACTTTAAAAGGAGGCTGGTGCTTGGCATCATTGTTTCTCTTCTGTTAACCATGGTTATCTCTAAAGAAACATGTGCAGTCATCATTGCACTGCACAAAAATGGCCTAACAGGGAAGAGTATCGCAGCTAGAAAGATTGCACCTCAGTCAACAATCTATCGCATCATCAAGAACTTCAAGGAGAGAGGTTCCATTGTTGCCAAAAAGGCTCCAGGGCGCCCAAGAAAGACCAGCAAGCGCCAGGACCGTCTCTTAAAAGTGTTTCAGCTGCGGGATCGGGCTACCAGCAGTGCAGAGCTTGCTCAGGAATGGCAGCAGGCAGGTGTGAGTGCATCTGCACGCACTGTGAGGCGGAGACTCTTGGAGCAAGGCCTGGTCTCAAGGAGGGCAGCAAAGAAGCCACTTCTCTCCAGAAAAAACATCAGGGACAGACTGATATTCTGCAAAAGGTACAGGGAGTGGACTGCTGAGGACTGGGGTAAAGTCATTTTCTCTGATGAATCCCCTTTTCGATTATTTGGGACATCTGGAAAACAGCTTATTCGGAGAAGACGAGGTGAGCGCTACCACCAGTCTTGTCTCATGCCAACTGTAAAGCATCCTGAAACCATTCATGTGTGGGGTTGCTTCTCAGCCAAGGGAATCGGCTCTCTCACAGTCTTGCCTAAAAACACAGCCATGAATAAAGAATGGTACCAGAATGTCCTCCGAGAGCAACGTCTCCCAACCGTCCAAGAGCAGTTTGGCGATCAACAATGCCTTTTCCAGCATGATGGAGCACCATGCCATAAAGCAAAGGTGATAACTAAATGGCTCAGGGAACAAAACATAGAGATTTTGGGTCCATGGCCTGGAAACTCCCCAGATCTTAATCCCATTGAGAACTTGTGGTCAATCATCAAGAGACGGGTGGACAAACAAAAACCTACAAATTCTGACAAAATGCAAGCATTGATTGTGCAAGAATGGACTGCTATCAGTCAGGATTTGGTCCAGAAGTTGATTGAGAGCATGCCAGGGAGAATTGCAGAGGTCCTGAAGAAGAAGGGTCAACACTGCAAATATTGACTTGCTGCATTAACTCATTCTAACTGTCAATATAAGCTTTTGTTACTCATAATATGATTGCAATTATATTTCTGTATGTGATAAAAACATCTGACAAACACACATAAAAACCAGAGGGCAGCAGATCATGTGAAAATATAATATTTGTGTCATTCTCAAAACTTTTGGCCATGACTGTATATATCTATATGATTTTTGGGGAAAAACACATTAAGCATAGATAAATTATGCATACTGTATGAAATACGGCCTTCCAGAGGCGTGGTCTTCTCCAAGATGAAGAGCAATATATAGGATGTAAGGGAAATTAAAAATAGTCTTGAACAGACATGGTCTTCTCACATGAACGGGTGATTTTCACCAGGGTAGAATAAGGTGTTATTTCCCAGATAGAAGACTGGTTCTTCCAGATTTTCTTGGACATAATGTCAGGAAAGCCTACCCAGCACTGAGCAAACTACGCATGAGAAACTCCTCTATTTCATATGCTAGCAACAATGGCAAAGAGACTGAAGATACTTTGAAGAGTTAAGGTGTCCTTACACATCAAAGTTGGCAGAACCCAGAGACTATCCTATGTGTACAGCAGTGTGATGATGTTTCTCCAACATATGATGCAGGACAAAAGAATGATCAAGCATGTTGGATGTTATTGGGAGATAAAATGCTGCCAAAGTGGTCTTGCAGCTGCTTATTCCATTCCCTCCTTTGAGAACACAAGTATGTGTGTGGAGGTCAGGAAGAATAGTTGTCCGCTAGTAGCTATTGATGGTGTATGGACACCTTTAGAGGTTACATGTGGTTCTTGATCAAATCAACCTTTTTGAAGACACTATTTAAGAACTTCTTTTAGATACTTTGGGGGTAATTTATCAAACTGGTGTAAAGTAGTGGCTTGGTTGCCCATAAGAACCAGATTCCTTTCACTTTCCAAAGGAACTGTCCAAAATGAAAGGTGGAATCTGATTTGATAAATGACCCCCTTTGTGTAGTCTTAAATGAGGTCGTCTCATTTTTAATTCCATGGTTGGTGCCGTTACGTGTTCATAGTTTGGGTAGGTTGGCACGAGGTGAGAAGTCTCTGGACAGGACTGACTCATCCATGTGATTTACCTACAATGAAGTTATCATAGGTAATCTATTTTTGCAAGGGCAAGCCTTTCTTGTGGTAGCATGAGATGTGTGTCACTTCCCTTCCTTCCTCCATCATTGGATCACGCGTCCGGACATGGTTCCAAACTTTTTAGCACCAGTAAAGAGCTTACTTCCGTCACGTTATTTCTCGGTAGGATTGACTTGATATTTTTATACCATTATGTAAACAGGAAAATAGCTTGTGTCGTTTCATTTATTTTGGGAGCAACATTGTTTTCAATGCATTTTATTACTTTCTGAGGGACCATGAGTATTCAAAATGAGTGTGGGAGGAGTGGCCACTGGCCAATCTCAATATCAATATGCGTAAGCAGAAGATAACTTGAATTAGACACATTGTAATAAAGGTGAGTTATACGGTGTCATTGACAAGTGTAGATTGACAACATACAAGCTGATTGTCACTCATTTAAAAGGGCTTTTACATGACCTAATGGAAAGTGAACACGGGGATGAACAATTACTACGATCATTCAGCCCTCATTCAGTTTGCATGTAAACTCTTGTTTTCACAGGGTAAACATAAGGTGATTGGTGGGATTCGTTAGCCTGATCTTTGACCAATGCCAAAATGCCCTTAGCCAGTGAACCTGAAATTTGATGGATGTAAAAGGGCCATATATGGTGGTCCATATGAAGAATCTGTAAGCATTCAGCCACCATGTTGAGGCTACATGATGCCATGATTCTAGGAGAATCAATAAGAATAAAAGTTATAAAAGTTGAAATCAAACATACATATGGCCAATGATGTAGGGCTATGTGCGACATACTATGGCTCCATACAAAGGTTCCAAATATGACCATTTTAAGCTACAAGTCCATTCAATGTTCCATAGACTTTTGCAGGTCTCACCTTGACATCTTGTCAAAAATTTGGGATTATCCAATGGTCATAGGAAAGTATATGAAACCTACTTGCAAATGTGTCAAAGATGTTTTATAAAATGGATCCAGTTCTGATGAGTACTCGGCCTCCTGACTCCCATAACACTAAATGTTGATGAAGAAAAAGCATCAAGCAATTGGGTTTAAGCATATTTGATCCTCTTTATCATTAAGGACCTGTCCAGCAGGATTACATTTTTATATATGGGTAAACTGAGTTTAAAAAAGAAGCATTACTCATCTCACTGTTCCCCTGCCACTGCCGTTCCAACATCTACTGGATCACTGCTGTTCTCCACTTTCTGGTCCTGGCTCAACACACAGGATGTGGCAGGAGATGTCTGCTGAGCCAAGCAGTGACTGTAGCAATTACCCACCTCAGCCGTTGACTGACTTGATTGGCTGACCTGAAATCAGGACTAGGAAGTTGAGACCAGCGAGAAACCAGTGTCAGAATGGCAGCAGTAGAGGATTGGGGAGGTGAGTATTGACTCTTATATATATATATATATATATATATATATATACAGTACAGACCAAAAGTTTGGACACACCTTCTCATTCAAAGAGTTTTCTGTATTTTCATGACTAATTGAAAATTGTAGATTCACACTGAAGGCATCAAAACTATGAATTAACACATGTGGAATTATATACTTAAAGGGATTCTGTCAGCAGCATTTCACATATTGAGTTATTTATACCATCGGATTCGGCCAGTTATAAGCAGTTCTAAATTGTAATTGTTATAGGTCACAGAGGCAGTTTTTGTGTTAAAAAACCGATTTTTAGTAGCTGTCACTCACTGTTAATAAGGAGCCCAAGGGGAGTTGCCAACCATTGCTTCGGCACGGCCGAAATCCCGCGCATGCGCAGTACATCAAGAGGCCTGCGCCCGTGCAGTCTGCGGGCACTGGCCTCTCCTGATGTACTGCGCATGCGCGGGATTTCGTCCGTGCCGAAGCTTCACTGAGCGAGTCAGTGAAGTGAATATTAAGTAGGTGGGCGTGCCTGGGCTCCAAGGAATCGCCGAGCCCGGGCTCCTGCAACGGTTGGCAACTCCCCTTGGGCTCCTTATTAACAGTGAGTGACAGCTACTAAAAATCGGTTTTTTAACACAAAAACTGCCTCTGTGACCTATAACAATTACAATTTAGAACTGCTTATAACTGGCCGAATCCGATGGTATAAATAACTCAATATGTGAAATGCTGCTGACAGAATCCCTTTAACAAAAAAGTGTGAAACAACTGTAAATATGTCTTATATTCTAGGTTCTTCAAAGTAGCCACCTTTTGATTTTATTACTGCTTTGCACACTCTTGATGAGCTTCAAGAGGTAGTCACCTGAAATGGTTTTCACTTCACAGGTGTGCCCTGTCAGTTTTAATAAGTGGGATTTCTTGCCTTATAAATGGGGTTGGGACCATAAGTTGTGTTGTGCAGAAGTCAGGTGGATACACAGCTGATAGTCCTACTGCAGGGGTAGGGAACCTCCGGCTCTCCAGCTGTTGTGAAACTACAATTCCCAGCATGCTTCATTCATTTCTATGAGAGTTCTTAGAAGAGCAGAGCGAGTATGCTTGCTGGGAGTTGTAGTTTCACAACAGCTGGAGAGCCGGAGGTTCCCTACCCCTGTCCTACTGAATAGACTGTTAGAATTTGTATTATGGCAAGAAAAAAGCAGCTAGGTAAAGAAAAACGAGGGACCATCATTACTTAAGAAATGAAGGTCAGTCAGTCCAAAAAATTGGGAAAACTTTGAAAGTGTCCCCAAGTGCAATCGCAAAAACTATCAAGCGCTACAAAGAAACTGGCTCACATGAGGACCGCCCCAGGAAAGGAAGACCAAGAGTCACCTCTGCTGCGGAGGATAAGTTCATCCGAGTCACCAGCCTCAGAAATCGCAGGTTAACAGCAGCTCAGATTAGAGACCAGGTCAATGCCACACAGAGATCTAGCAGCAGACACATCTCTACAACAACTGTTAAGAGGAGACTGTGTGCAGCAGGCCTTCATGGTAAAATAGCTGATAGGAAACCACTGCTAAGGACAGGCAACAAGCAGAAGAGACTTGTTTGGGCTAAAGAACACAAGGAATGGACATTAGACCAGTGGAAATCTGTGCTATGGTCTGATGAGTCCAAATTTGAGATCTTTGGTTCCAACCACCATGTCTTTGTGCAACGCAGAAAAGGTGAACGGATGGACTCTACATGCCTGGTTCCCACCGTGAAGCATGGAGGAGGAGGTGTGATGGTGTGGGGGTGCTTTGCTGGTGACACTGTTGGGGATTTATTCAAAATTGAAGGCATACTGAACCAGCATGGCTACCACAGCATCTTGCAGCGGCATGCTGTATTCCATCCCGTTTGCGTTTAGTTGGACCATCATTTATTTATCAACAGGACAATGACCCCAAACACACCTCCAGGCCGTGTAAGGGCTATTTGACCAAGAAGGAGAGTGATGGGGTGCTACGCCAGATGACCTGGCCTCCACAGTCACCAGACCTGAACCCAATCGAGATGGTTTGGGGTGAGCTGGACCGCAGAGTGAAGGCAAAAGGGCCAACAAGTGCTAAGCATCTCTGGGAACTCCTTCAGGACTGTTGGAATACCATTTCAGGTGACTACCTCTTGAAGCTCATCAAGAGAATGCCAAGAGTGTGCAAAGCAGTAATCAAAGCAAAAGGTGGCTACTTTGAAGAACCTAGACTATAAGACATATTTACAGTTGTTTCACACTTTTTTGTTAAGTATATAATTCCACATGTGTTAATTCATAGTTTTGATGCCTTCAGTGTGAATCTCCAATTTTCCAAGTCATGAAAATACAGAAAACTCTTTGAATGAGAAGGTGTGTCCAAACCTTTGGTCTGTACTGTATATATATATATATATATATATATATATATATATATATAGTGTGTGATCCTACCAGAAAACACCTTTAAGGGAGATAAGTTACCACCAGAGTTCGTCCCCCTTGAGAGCACATGCATACTTGACCAAGTCAAGTGGGCATGTGGATTGGCTGGGAGTGGGTACAATTAGCTGTTGGCCAAACAACCATTTGGTTGACCACTAACTAATGTGAATGGCATCCTAAGGGATTTAGGTGTTTAAGGATGCCAGGAAAAGCAACCGATGCTGCACATTTCTTCTGGACTGACTTCTGCTCCATCTTCAAGGGAAATACCACACTATATTGCAGTCCTGTGGTGGATCATTAGACTTTCGAAATGGCACACTGTCCACCTTTGAAGTCCTTCTCTTCCACACTTGTCCATCATGTTTGGAGCCAATGTTCTTGCATATTGTATTATTAGAAAATGTTCATCTGGAGTCTGAAGTGTCTTCTCAGACTGATCTCAGAGAAGTGTTGAAGTCATTTATGTTAATCATGGCGGTCTGGACATACTTCACAAAGTTTGTAATGGACAAATCCTAGTAAAAGGCCTGTGAGCTTATCTCAAGATAGCATTCCATGTATCTCCTTGTAATCCCTGTTTTTTTCCCTTCTGTTATAAAGAAAATTCCAGATATGACCTCCCCTAAAAAAGGATAAATCTGCTACTTTCTTGGCTGGAAGTCCTGGAATATTACAATCTTCATACTATCCCAAGAGAAAATCAGGACATTGCCCTGTACAGAAAAAAAAAATCACTTTATATTATGTGTCTGATTTGAGTTCTTTCGGCCTCCAAATAAGAACACCATTTGCTTGACATTTGGTTACCCTATATTATGCCTAGACCCTTTAAAGGATTTTTACGTTTCTGGGACAATTTGTTCATCTACAGCTATTAAGATGACATACATAAACTGTCAGCTGGAACATGCTCAGGCCTATGGCTATCTCTCCCTATATCCCAGATACTTGTATACTCAGCATGGCCGACTGTGCATGTATTCTGTATGGATGGAGAGAAGTAAGCTCAGGGGTGGACTGGGCTTAAAGTGGCCCTGGAAAAAGTACTAAAAGTGGCCCCATTTTGTAGTTGGGTCCAAATTGATGGAAGGCAGGGCCAGCAATACCATATTGTGGCACATTATACCACCTCAACAGAGCCAAATACCACAGTCCATCACAGAATACTGCCAGCAGCAGAACAAAATACATCCCCAAAAACTTCCACTGGCCGGCCATGAGGAGGGATCAGACGGCCCTCTGCGCATCGGCCCACCAGGAAATTTCCCTGTAAGGTCTATGGCCAATCCACCCCTGAGTAAGCTGCTGCTAGATCCCTCTGGTGACAACCTAATCTTCCTGACAACAAAATAATTGGGCATGGTGAAACTTATTTACTAAATTCCCTCTTTTTGGACACAAGCATTTGTACGAGTGCTTGATCCTGACCCAACAAGCAAATGAAAAGCACTGTTGATATGGATACCAAAATAATTGTTTCTGTACATCTCATTGTCCTGTGACAACAGGGATCTGCTGCCTAAAAACAATAAATCGGTATGGGAACAAGAGATCGCAGTAGCAATTTCATCCCCAAATATATACCGTATTTTTCGCTTTATAAGACGCACTTTTTTTCCCCCCAATTATGGAAGTGCTCACAAGTATGTATTAGGTGCCTGGAGAGGGAAGTGAAGTGCTGTGAGTACTTCCTGTACTCACCCTCCCTAGTCTTCCTTACTGGGGCCGCGGGTGCACTGTCCTGACTAGAGATGAATGAAGCGATTCGTTGATTCGTATCGAATCTTGGAAATTTTCAGCTGCGAAGCGAATCCGAATATTAGGTGATCCGCTTCGGCTTTGTACGCATTCGCTACTTAGTTGTACTATAAATGATACGCTATTGCTACGTATAAGTTACTCTATACGCTGTTGCGTACGAATTCAATTCATTAGCAAAATTTTACTGTTAGTTCGTTTATCGTGCGCAAAAGCCCAGGAAGAAAGCGGTCACCTGACCTAGTGGGCAGGGCTTGCTCTGATTGGCTCAGACTCGGTAAGCCAGTGACGCATCACTTCTGCTGCGACTGCTGAGACAAGCAGAAGCACTGTGTGAAGTTCTGAGACACTGAGACCTGTTTTGTGAAAACTGGGGTGTAATTGCTCTGGGAATCCATATTACACATATCAGGGATACTACAGGGCAAGTGCAGTGCCAGTTCAGGGCTAGTAATTAATCAGGCAGGGAGAGAGAGACAGGGAGAGAGACAGCGAGAGACAGGGAGATACAGAGACAAAGACCAGCTGCAGGGCCACAGAGTGAATTGAAAAATGTCTGGAATGGATAAGCAAAAGGGGTCCAGTTCCATCCAGACCTCTAGCTTTAAAAAAAGGAGAAGGTGGCACAGGGCAGAAGTGCCAAAGACCTGTAGCCGGAGCATCTACTAGTAGTATTCGCAATACTTGGCGGGTGTTCCACCAGGCTAACCCACCAAGGCGCAAAATTGTAGTGGAGGAGAAAGTGGATGAGGTAGTGGAATGGATAAAAAGGAAAAAAACAGTGCAGCAGCACTCTGCAAACACAAATGTACAATAATGCCATAGTTTTATAAAACATTTTGGTACTAGTACTATGCTTATTTTGCAAAATTGAGAATCTTGGCAAATCATTTTGTACAAAATATTTGAGCCCATCTGCCATACGTCAAGGCGTTCTCTTTCAGACGGGTAATGGAATGGATGGCACGCTCATCTCAGTCTCAGCCGGATGATCTGCTGTTATCTGCTGATACAGTATCCATATGTAGACAGGGGTCAGACTCAGAGCGTTCCTCCTGCTCCACCATAACTCTCCAGCAAAGCCCGTCATTTTCGTACGCAATTTGTACGCTCATGCGTACGTGTTCAAAGAGGTTGCGTACCTTTTTTACCTGAACATTCGTTATTAGTGCGCGAATGTTCGCTAAAAGCCATATAATTACGCATATATTGTACGCAAATTCAATTAATCTATTCGTCGAATATAAGAATATTAGGAAAAGTTCGGCGAATAAAATTTTGCATGATTCGCTCATCTCTAGTCCTGACCGCGTACAGCATCATGGAGTAGTGCGTGCACTATGACCTGATGCTGCACGCAGTCAGGTGACCGTGCAGCGCCGGCCAGAGAAGATGGGAGCGCAATTTCGAAAGAGACCACCGTATCGAGAGTGGAGTCACAGCACAGGGGAGGGTGTAATATGAGGGTCTGAAATGGAGGGCTGATATGAGGTGTAAAGAATGTCTGATGGGCATCTGATGCCGGTCTAATATGAGGGTCTCATGTAATGACCTGATATTGGAGTGTGATGTGATATCCTGTTACGGGGGTGTGATGTAATGTCTTGGAGGTCAGATCTGAGGATTTGATATGGGTGTCTGATCTGAGGCTCTGATATGGGGGTCTGATCTGAGAATCTGATATTGGGGTCTGATCCGAGGATCTTTTATGAGGTCTGGATGATGGATGATGGAAAATATTTTTTTCTTATTTTCCTCCTTTAAAACCTGGGGTGCGTCGTAACAACATGTGCGTCTTATGAAGCGAAAAATATGGCATATGTTCACCTCCACATGATTAGGCAATTATCAGACCAGCTGGCTCAAGTAAGGCTACTTTCACACTAGCCTTAGTAAGGATCCGGCGAGTGAAGGGGCCCAGCGGATCCGTACTGAATAATACAACCTTGTGGATCCGTAATTCCGGATCCGGTTGTATTATCTTTAGCATCTTTTAAACGGATCCGGAATAACTTCTATTGAAAGTCAATGGAGGACGGATCCGTTTACAAGTGTGTCCACACCAAACGGATCCGTCCCCATTGACTTGCATTGGGGGTTATTCCGGATCCGTTTAGGTGCCGATAACTAGTACGGAGAGGAAACCGCAGCATTTTGTGGTTTGCTCTCCGGTCTGAAGCCGGAACGGAATGCTTTCAGGAGCATTCCGTTGTCTTCAGTTCAGTTTTGTCCCCATTGACAATGAATTCGGACAAAACTGAAGCGTTTTATTCCGGTATTGAGCCCCTATGACGGAACTCAATACCGGAATTCCATAACGCTAGTGTGAAAGTATCCTAAAGGTGCCTTAAGGATCCTTTTACACGGGTCGATGATATACCATAACAAGTCAAAAGGCACTCAATTAATGACCAATGCATATTGAAAGGGAGATGAATGATCATTAGTATGATCATTTATCCCCATTAAGTTTACACAAGGAGATGTGCTGCCAGGCGGTAAGCATGCAAGCATTTTTATGGCCACATAAAAGATATCATCAGCTAACAAATGAGCGTTTACATGGGGCAATTATTAGGAACGAGCATTCATATGAAGCACAATCACATTCACGGAAGGTTTGGCTAGTATGACCAATGGGAACAATGATAGATAAAATCAGCTGAAGACTGTCTGGGCTGCAGCACCTTAACCCTTGTTGATCGACTAGCTTACTAAATTTTAATTTGCTGATTATCAACATATCTTGACAATTAATTGTTCGTAATTTCTTCCTTACAATATAAATAAAGTTAATTGCCAACAGTGTGTCTCTTATGGGACCATTGGTGAGAGGGGACCAGCCCTGGTTGATCCTATCTCCTTTGCTAGTTGGGTGAGAAACAGGACTCCCTTCTAGAAAAAAAGTAAGGATGTATGGGGAGAAAAAAAAAATACCAGGCCCTTCTGATACCAAAATATTACGACCTATTTATTTTTCTTTGTGGGGTCCCATCTCTTTTACGTTCACACAATATGCCCTTTTTTGTTAAAATTCTTGTATGGGGCAGTCTGACTGTACCTCAGTCTTCTATGAACAAGATGCAGCATTACATCAAATACTTGTCATGACAGCTATATGGGAAGAGAGGGACGCAGCTTGGGAAATTGGACCAGATGTTAGCTTCAGTGCTGGAAGAGTGACAAAGACCAGATAATGCTGTCAAGATTGCAGATTCATGAATGTGTGATGAGAAAAGTCCTACTGAGTATTTAAGGATGAGTACAAGGGCTTCGTTATCTCTCTATTAGAAGAAAGCAAGAGTCATGATAAGTTAATACACAACTAAAAGGCAAAATAGAGGAGACTCCTCACTCAAAATCTCAGGAAGAATAAGGGAACATAAAGGCTGTCCAAGCACAAAAAGAGTCTCCAGGTCTATGGCTTTAATTTCAAAAGATCTAACTCTACTGAAAACCTCAAAATGTTCACTTGGAAGTTGCAAACCCAAGAAACCCACACGCATATCACAAAGGACAAGGAAGCCTAGAGGGTGTTTGGCTAGGTCCTCAAATTGAATACATTTCTTGCAAACATTTTTTACTTTTTGACCCTGGGTCCTAGATTGAGTGATATCCAAACCTAAGAAAGCTGTCCAAAACCAACAAGTAAGTAGCTAACCCAATGGAACCTGTCACCAGGGACATAACTATAGGGGGTGCATTTAGGCCCAGGTGCCTAAGAGGGCCCAAAAGTCCATTCTCCAGTATTATAAATAGCCTATTGTAGGTTGAGGGGCCTGTTATTTTGTGATTTTGTATTACGCCTCTGCCTGCTACCATGTTAGTGTCCAAGTCATTATTCTAACTCAGGGATCCCCACCCTGCGGCCCTCCAGCTGTTGTAAAACCACAACTCTCACCATGCTCTGCTCTAGGCTGATAGCTGTAGGTTGTCCAGGCATGCTGGAAGTTGTAGTTTTGCAACATCTGGAGGGCCACAGGTTGGGCATCCCTGTTCTAGATTATAAATGAATTTAACCAGCCTGGATCGAGTGTACTAAATGAATACTTTGGTGTCTTTTTGACAATGTAATCTGTATGCAATAACCAGGAAGCAGTGGGTGCCTTGTATCCTGCTGGAGACTACAAAGTGGCATGCTCTCACTTAACTTCACATTTCCTCATAGATCTGCATGAATCTTGTTGACCTTGCTCTTTCCGGGCCATGTTTCAGGCAGTTTCCTATTACTGTTCAGTTAACCAATTTCCGTAAAGTCTGACCAATGGCTCTTGGTGTTCAGATACCCCCAGGAGTTGAGCAGAATTATGTAACAAGTCGCCAGACAAAATATACGAAGCACATATATTGAGAGGCATCAAATACAAAATAATAAACTCGATGATAAATGACTGGATGAGGACTGCAAAGGATGAGGAAGATGGAGTATGGTGATGGCACAGACAATGGAGAGCAATGAATGTAAGTAGGAGGAATACAACCTAGACCATCAACTGCTAAGTCCAACAGGACAATAGAAAATAAAAACCCAAACAGCAAACAGAAGCTCAACCCATGACAAACACAACTATAATACAGACAACAATAAGACAATAAGAACCACAGATCCCAGGATGCACTCAAACAAAACCAGTGAACTAGGATACAAAACACTGGGGGAAAAACTGCACAGTTTTTGCTATACCTAAAAAAGAGGTACAGAAACTAAAGGTATTTAAAGGTATAACAATCAAAAACCCACCCAGCAAACACCAGACTAAGCAAGTTGATAACAGAACTAGATTTAGGTGTAAGGCAGTTGCATTGCAACGGCTGCAAAGTTAATAGACAAGAGAATCCTGTTGCTTATAACAGTACCTACATTTTTCCTAGAAATTCACAGGGTATCTAGATGTAAACAGCAAGATCTGTCTATATTTTTTTCCAAGGAAGCATTGGCTGAAGTTCCTCGCACGCCCTGCTGATTCTCCGGGACAGACAAGACCGAAAATAAAGGAATAACTTATACTTTAACGTTAACTGTAGTATGGCTGTCATGTGGGAATAATAAGGGACTGAGAAAAATGACAGCACAGATAACAAATCCTACCTACGTGCCAAGAAAAACACCATCAAGGCCTGAAACTGACAAGTCAACATCAGGAGTAACAGCATTCAGAAATGATCCTCCAGAGCCTGGAATATACTGCATGTTCCCATTTATCCTATTATTATAGCACAGTATGAAAAAAAGCTGTACACATGCAAAAAGTACAGGTCATAAAAATAAAAGAACATATACGTAGGGTTAGCTATCGAAGTATGATAAGTGTATGATGGATAAGACACCAGGGTGGGTCATCTTTGTAAGGAACACATTACTTGACATACAGATAAAGCACCACTAAATTTGGGCCCATAACACCTACTGTATTTTCCGCATTGTGGCCCAATTCTTGTTGAACTGATGTTCGCCTGGCCCATCAGAGGACCCTTGTGTCAAGTGATTGACTCCAAAGTCATCTCAAAATGGGATTGCCTTCAATTGAACCTTTGTGTCATTGTGCGCCTTGGCCCACTAGAGAA
>ONZH01015214.1:0-18618 GCA_900303285.1 Rhinella marina
GGCTAACATGCAGGAAGAGGAAGTTGCCATTTCCTCGGGGATCGCGATATGCTCGTCTGAGTAGGGAGCATATGCGAATAACCTAATGCTCGAACGAGCACCAAGCTCGGACGAGCATGTTCGCTCATCTCTAGATATAACAAAAACTGTGACAGGCCTGAGACACATTTACCATAATAATGTGGTATGGCAACGACTGCACTGCCAGCAACTTGGCCAGGTGTGAGATCAGCTTACACGCAAAATAATTGCCGCTTCAGAATAGTTTTCTCATGGCCACACATTCCTTTATGGATGTCTCACGATGAAGCAATGGACAAAGATGAGGAGGAGTCTGAACAGGAGAAGAAGGAGCTGCTGATTATGATAAGGACACTGTAATGCTTGGTAATGCATGCTGGCTGCCAAAAAGAAGACCAGGAGGAGTACATATTTATTCTGATTTGGAATTCTCACCAGTTCTATTTATCCAAAGGATCTGTATGTGCCTCATAGAGATCACCTCTTATTTTAATCTGGCAGATCTCGCACATGGCTTTAGTTTTGTGTGCTGACCATGTGGAGAAAAACTACAATACCACTTCCAGGTTTTGTGAGGTTTTAGCTGTAAGTTGCCTTTGCTGTTCATTGCTGCTGCGGCCACCACTCTCCTCCTCTGATTACACCTCCTCACCAACATCCCGATCTGGCTCCCAGATTCTGTCCAACACAATCATCATCATAATTCCCACCTTCCCCGCTACTTTTATCAAACTATGATATATCATTGTGCTCATGAACTCCTTGTCCCCCCTCCAGATTCCCAGTTCTGTATTTACCCCGATCGTCTCTGTTGCTACCACTGCCGCTACCACCAACACCGTGGCTACAAGTGCAACTATTGCTACTCCAAGTCACCGAATGGCTGGTGCTGCTACTTCTGCTACATTTTGACTCTTGGATGATGAGGCTTGGGTCTTTCGTGTTACACTATTCTGTTTTATTATGAGGCCAGTTACAGTTAAAATAAATGAAAACCTACTTATTCAACTATGAAATAATTGGACTAAAATGTTGGAAAACACTGTCTGATACAGTAATGCATCAGTTAACACAGATCATATAAAGCAGTGTTTGGGGTAAATATTTTTTTTCCAGTAGGCCTGAAATAACACTTGAAAAAATATGAAATGATTGGACTAAAGTGTAGAAAAACACTGATGTAGTAACATGGATAAAACATAGTAACAGTTTATAAGGCCGAAAAAAAGACATCTGTCCATCCAGTTCGGCCTGTTTTCCTACAAGTTGCAGTATTTGCAGAACATTGTTTTTTTTCCCACTATGTCTGAAATAATACTTTTTCAACTATGAGAAAATTGGACTAATATGTACTCCATTAATGTGTTCACTACCACAAATAGAAAAATGCAGTGTTTGCGGTGAACATTCAGAAACCAAGATAAAATAATTACATTATAATGACATTACAATGCTTTAGCTATAATGCAACAAATTTAATAACAAGGACTGGTATAATGTACTGAAAAAAATTGCAATTGCTCATAAGCAGAATTCTGTTCAAGCAATAAGCCTATGTAAAAAAAAATGAGATTTTGAAAGGAAAAAAAATAAGCTTTTGCTCTCTCTGCATTTAATTTGACTGGTATAAAAATGGTGGCATTTCTATCAAATGATTTTTGTATTATGCAACATGTTTATAGCATGAATATAACACAACTAAAATATTTGCAATTGCTCAGCAGCAGAATGCTATTCGAGTGCTGTGCTTGCAATAAGTCTATGTAAAAAGTTGAGGTTTAGAAAAAACAAAGCTGTCTCTCTATTTAAAAGTTAAAAAAAGTGTTTTTTTCTTGTAGGTGGTTGTTTTTTTTACATAGAACTGCAAGTATCAGGAGCAGTAGCTGTATTAAACAGTGTGCCCAGCCCTCAGTCCCTCAAAATGTCCCCTGGTCAAAGTCCCTAAAGTCTACACAATTATCTATTTCTATTCTTTCCCTAGACTGCCCTTGTTACAATAGAATAATTGGTTGTGCCTTCGCATAATCTTAAATCATTTTTTTTGGGAGACATTAACAGAGACCCAACTACGGTCATCAGCAACTCAACACAGTATGGAATTTGCCTCTACTGTTCAGAGAATTTTAATACATTTCCCAGAAATCCAGAAGGGCAGTGCCTGTCCTACAACACTCCACACACATACTATGCATGTTAGGCGCTCTCGGTAATTAGAAATACCCCCCCAAAGAAATGCATATAAATGGCGAGAAACCCAGAGTCTCTCTCACTTGATGACCCCACCTACAAAAAGATATAGATAAAATGGAACATGTGCAGAGATAGGCTATAAAAATGGTAAAGGGTCTTAAATAGAAATGAGCCAAGTTTTGAGAATCAAGGTCTAATAGAATTGATTGTCTATTAAACAAGGTGGACACCTCAATAACAAAAGAACTATACAGCTTATTCAATCCCTATGCTCTGCCTACAATCTCCCTACACTGTCCCTGCACTCTCCCTATCCAATATTTCACAATTAAAAGCTTTTATTAGCAATGTCCCTAGCACTTGTCACATCTCTCCCTATTCTCAGCTCACAGTGAAATGTCATAGACCGTGCAGGATGAGGCTTTTAAAGGGCTGCAACATCATAGGGGCTGGCTAGCTGCTGATTGTCTGCATGGCATTTTGGGATCTCAAATTCCCAGGCTTCTTAAATTTTACTTTCTAACGCGTGTAGCCGTCATTTGAGGGAAAAAACGATTTGTTCCCACGAAGCGCAAGGAAATTCGGATTCATTGCTAATCAAAATTTTCCCAAACTTCGGATACTTCGATTCACTCAACATAAATCTTAAACATAAAACATACCAGTATAGACTTAAAGAACTTAGGGGGTCATTTATTAAACAGAAAAATATGCCTATATTAGGCGTATTTCTGGTGTTGATTGCAGCGCAAAGGTCCTTTGTGCTGCAATCTGCGACTTTTCCACGCTCACGCCAAGTCTAAAAAAGTGGAGGTGGTGTAGACAGGGAAGGGGATGGTCTCATTTACCATTTTCTACGTCTGTTTTAGGCATAGAAAATGTTCTAAATGTAAGACAGCTAGGAAGCTGTCTTACATTTAGAAGAGATGGTGAATCAACTGAAGTTATGTAAAGGTGCCAGCCTCTACATAACTTTGGCGGATACACCACCAGCGCAGGGCCTTATAATGACTTAATAAATGTGCCCCTTAATCTGTATAGCCTTGAGGAAAGGGGGACAAAATTTAAACTATTAAATATGGGCACCCCCGGCTCATGGGCCTGGTGGCAACTGCAACTGCTGTGACTCCTATAGCTACATCACTGCTGCTAAAAGTTCTGTAAGGTCCAAAATCTCTTTCCCTCACAGGCTGGCACAAATACTGTCATCTAAGCTTTTGAAACCCTCAGGGGAGTTGCCAGACCCTGCTTTTTACTGCCTTTTAGCTGTACACTTGTCAATTCTAGACTACCTTCTATTCCCCCCTAGAGAGGAAGGGATGAAACCAGTGCTGTCTAGTCACTGGGAACCTTCAACTCTATACAACCTTAGGGGACAAATAGTGCCTAACAGTATATTAACAACTCACCCACTTGCAGTAGGGACACTACATTTACGTATGGATTAACAAAAAAACCCTTTATTATTGTGATAGAAATGTGCTTCTGAAATCAAAATAATTACAATGAAAAACAGAAATGTATGGATAGATTTATTCTTTTAATAGAGCTCTGTGACTTCAATCTGCATTTCTTTGCAAACAATTACTAAATTACACATTTTGTAAACTCTAAACTGTTAACATGGAAAAAAAGAGATGGTTTTTCCCTTCTGAGTCAAAGTTTTATACCGGCATTGACTTTGAAAACAAGCGATATTCACCTAATTGTTTAGAGCATGCCATATGCTAGCGACAACAACTTGCTAAAATCAACTTGTGCCGTTTCCCATGACAGGTATCAAAGTAAAATTTCTGTAAGTAATTAGATCTATAGACTCCAGGGGGAGTGGAATGGAACTGTGTTGAAGGCCGTGAAACACAAACTAATGTGAAGAAACTCATTATCCACGTGCCTCCTTCTACTAGCAATGTGCAAATGCAATAGAAAGATAAGCTAAGATGTTCCAGTTTACATTCTTACCTAACACACACATTTTTGCCATGCTCCATCTTGAAGTAAAAATCTATTTTGTTGTTAATGCTATGGCTTACAATTATTGCTGACAAAAACAGGATACACATTTTGTTTAGAAGATTGCTCAGAAATGTATTTGAATATATTCATTTATTATGTTTTGTTGTACGTTTTTATCACATTATAAAAGGTTTAGTTTTAGGGGGATCATTTTCTTTCTTTTTTGGGCTGTGATTTGAGTATGGTTCCCTGTTTATTTAAGCTTACTGATCGCTTTTTGGTTTTGTAAATCATTTTTTATGTAGCAATAAAAACTCATAGAATGCAAAAATAACTAGTTTTAAGGGGAAAAAAAAACCTTTAGCAAATCCCCAAATTATTAAATCTAAAATAAAGAAAACTTAACCCAAAATGTAAAATTTCCATGTATTACCTGATGGAATTCCATGTATCAGTTTATTACCTGTTCTTTTTTTTCTTTTTTTCCTAGACTGTAGACTGAGAAACTATTTGTTAGGGCTTTTATGACTTATTGGGCTTGCTTACTCAAAAATCTTTGCCACTTTTTGCACTCTTTCTAGTTTTGGAAAAATGGGGTAGTTGGATTTATCACAGCAACATTTTTTTTTTAAAAGTCAAAAAGTCACATACTCCAGTGAGGGGAGGAATAAAAACTGGAGTAACATTTCTAGACAGAGGTGTTCGGTGTAAGGTTTGGCAAATTTGGCAAAGTATGCTGATGCAGACTCAAACAAAACTGACTTCAAATATTATCCTCATAATGAATTCAACAGTTTGTGCTTGTACTAGGATATACTCATGGTGTATATGTCAAATGGTAGCAAATGGTAAAATGTAGCAAGAAAATGTACCTAATCCCAAACTATTAAAATCTAAATTAAATGGAGACTTCACCCAAAAGTTTAGAACTTTTCTGTTTCTTTTTGTTTTTTATATTACATTTACCACACTGAACCATTGCAGAGCATCAGTTGGGTTCAGACTTTAGTGACACTCATTCACTCTATAATTATTCTACTATAGAAGAATATTAAATGAATAATGTATGACACTGCACTACCCAGACAAAGCCACCAGGCAGAGATGGTGCAGGTTCCTAGGAGCAAAGCTGTGCAATCCAGCACAAAATTGTGGAAAGAATCAGCAAACCACATCATGGATTCATGGCATGTTCACCCCCCAAAAATCCACAGAAATTGAAAGAAGGAACCTAGTATGTAAAATGAATTCCAATATTCACATTAAAAAACACACATCTTCAGGCAATCATCTGACACTTTTTGTTTTGACCGGTCTTAATCATAGACTGGGACACAGACTTATAAAAGGAAGTCCAACCAGTTAATTTAGGTGCGTAATTAACATAGGTCATCAGTTTTTAAGTTTCAGAAAAACCCTTTAAGAAAAATGCTGAAATATCAATGTCAGCATGTCAAAATACATCCTAAACAAGGACTGTATAAATGACAAGAAAATATTTAAGTCCTGCAGGGAAATAGATATTCAGCATTAACATCCAGAAAACCTTTAGTTCTGATAGACGACTCTTTGCATCTTTGCCCCTCGGAGAGGATTTAACTTTCTCAATACCAGAGATGCAGGTGACCAGGGGCGTAGCTATAGGGGGTGTGAAGATCTGAGGCTCTGAGGGCTCAGGCCCAACCTTTGGTACACTGATAAACATTTGCATATCAGTAAAAGACTGATTACTCATTAAAAGAGGCAATAAGAAATATAGATATAGTAACATTTTACTCAGAATGATCAACCCTACCAGGCATTATGCCTGGTTTAATAGTGTTATCCTAGTGACAAGTTCACTTCAAAGAGAAACAACAAAGATCCGTAAGCAGAGCTTATTTCTGCTACCAGAATATATGCAGTGTAACGGAGGTCAACTTTGGCTGAGGTACTAGTACATTTCAAGGTTCCTGTCAGAACCGAAGCAGAGTTCAGTTCCAGGTTTTCCACTTTAAAAAATCAACTAACAAAGTTTCTCAAAGAAGTCGACTTTATGAATAACTGACTTCGGCTCTTTGGAGCCCATACATTTTAATACTGTATGGAGATGGATCTCTGTACAGCATTAATCCGAAGTTTTGAATGAAGCGACTTTGGATATAATATCCGAAGCTCACTTCGCTCATCACTATCCGTCATGGGTCACTTCCTGTGATTCAAGGGTTTTGCACATGTGACCTGTGCAACTAATCCCAGCCATCCTGCAACTATACAAGTGGTCCAACCCCCTTCCCAGGTGCCTGAGTGTCAAAGTTGCTTGTATCCTGCAAAGGTTGTTGTCTGTGCCTGTGTTCCTGACCCATGATTGAATTCTGATCTTTGCTTCCTTTTTGATCCTTATCTGTCCTGTGTCATCTCTCCTGTTGCTGACCCGAATGGCCTGACGTGTACCTGAGCTGCCTGCCCTGACCCATTGCTTGAACAATTTTGCCTCTGCCTCATCCTTTGGACCTGCACTGGTTATGACTCAGTTTGCTGAGTACGTCATTACCTCTGGTACTCCCTGGTCTGCCTGGACCAGCTGCTTCATGTACCAATCCACCTCAAGAGGTAGTACCTGGTGTTCCCCTCTGGAAAGTCTATCCCCACCATCAGGGGTACTGTGAAGAATGAGGGGTACACTTAGACAATGCCCTTAGAGGAGGCTGTTAATGTGGTGCAGTGGGTTCACACCCACTGGTTTGTTAGTTCATTAATTGTTAAATATTGGAGAACCTTTTTAATCAGCCTTGAGTATTTTTCACCTGTATGCCTAAGAACCAGTGGTATAGTTTTTCCTTCTCATGTTTAATCCATATGGATAATATTCACTTTATAATTTCCAGTTTTGTCTGTACATCTCATAAATCACCTCTAGTTGTTTGCAGTGATTTCACACATATTTAAATTTACTCTCAGTTATACTATCATAATATTAAACCGCATGTTTGTGAACTTCCTAAGTCTGGCAACATGAGCTGCTTTTCTTCTGAAATATGAAGTATTTGGGGATTTATATTATTCAGTGTTCATCACTCCTGGCATTATGGGACATTAGTCAAGTTTTTTAATTACTGAGCTGGGTAAACACAGGAGCAGACATGCATTCACTGCGCAATCAAGGAAAGGCAAATGATCCAAGACACAATTAGTCTCCTATCTTTAGTTTACATACCTATAAAAGAGAATATACCCTGGCCTTATTCTAGCTTCCACAGACATTGCAGTATTTATAACAGACACATCTATCATTAATAGTATATTATACAGTCTATTAGTTATCAATGTAATTCCAGTCCAATCATCTTTGTACAGGAAGATGTTTAAAATTAATCTATAATAAGAAGAAATCAAATGTCACAAACATTTTATCATAGATTTATCACATCAACTGCACAAAAGTGTTATCACAAAGAATATTTAGCCTGTCAGATTCTAATTAGAGTAATTTCTCACTGATTGTGTATTATCTCTCAGTATGTAAAAATAATGAACATTAATATACTGAAGTCAAATAGGGTTTACTTATTAAATGAACAGCAAAAACAAAATATTAGTAACTCATGTTGGCAGTCACTAGGGTAAACTAAATTTGCTACTATTTACTTACATGCATTCTAGATTTTTTTGCCCCCCCCTTCTTTCTCTATATAGTGAATGTATTATTGTTTTGTTTTGTATTTTATTACAGTGTTTCTAAGCTATTCAACATTTATACAAACCATGAAAAAAAACCTACCCTTTAAAGAGATTTTCCAGATTTTCAAATGATCCTAAGACACCTGCTGATGAGAATAATAAAGTGGCATTAAAGCAATGCACACCAATCACTGCAGTTTCTGGCACAGTGACATCAATATGATTGTAGTTGCTTCTGATACCACAGTTCAGTCTTTTCATGAAAAGTTTGCAAAAATGATTCTAAATGTCCAGCGATAAAGCATCACAATCAGCAAAGTACAGAGTGAGTCAAACAGGGCGAGGACACCCTTTTATTTGAGAAACAAAAGAGAAAATGAAATATCTGAATACTCCAGCAAGTAATGGGTGAGGGGGCCTATCATTACGCTATGTTCTGAACATGACCACCATATTGAAAGCTGCTATATTGTATCAAGGGATTTTTTTTCCAATGGGAAGGGGGTCATGTGGCATATCAAAGAAGACAATAATTTTCTCAGAAATAGATTGCCACAGTCAGATTTGACATATCTCTTGTGGTTCAAAGGTTATCAACACAGACATTTCAAATGGTCAAAGTTCAAAATTCTGTGTTCAGCACCAGGGACAACTCATTGAACACATCAAATACTGTGCATCATACCGATCATGCCCAGTTGTTGATGCAACTTTCTGTGTTTTCCTTCTTGGCCAGTAGTGTAGCATCAGAGCAGATGTTTAAAGCAGCTGAGGGCATAGTTACCGCAAGGAGAACTCATCTTTTCACCCAAAACGTGGAGAGACTGACCTTTGTGAAGATAAATCATATGTGGATCAGCCAGGTGTTTCACACGCCAGTGCCTGATGCATCAGACTAGGTCATTCTGGGTGCCACACCCAAACTTTGTGAAAAGAGATCCGTTTATTCTGGCCACCTGCTTCACCCACTAGTCTGATGCTGCCACCTGCCTGATGCCACACACCTGCTGCCTCTTCTGCCATGTTCTTCTACTGCCATCCTCCATCTTGTGCTGTTACTGCCACACTGTTGCCCCACCTTGTGACTGGGCCACTATGTTGACTCCTCATGCGGTTGCCATCTCACCACTCTGCTTCTGGGCCACTATGTTGATTCCTCATATGTTTGCACCCTGACCACTCTGTGATTGACCACTATGTGTTGACTCCTCATGTGGTTGCCACTCTCCCCACTCTATGATGGGGCCACTATTGTTTTTACCCTCTATTGCTTTTAAATCACTATTTATTTTACCCTTCTTCTGATCTGTCACAAGGATGAAAAAATAAGAAACACAATGTATCATGTATTTGGAACATCCGCATGTCAGGCAGGGGATATGGGCAACCCCTATCTCACCCCAAATCCCCTGTCCCTGCCTACTTGCCTCAACTAGGCTAAGCCCTAGCGGACAACCAGACGGCGTTCCCTAACCTGAATAGGGAGGAGGGGCCTAGACAAAACTACGACAGAGAACACAAGGAAATCAACAGTCCGAGTACACCGGAAAGAAACGTTCGGCCAACAGCAAAAGCAAGCGGAGGTTAATACTTAGCCGAGGTCAACCAGGAGGTATGCGGTACAGAGGATATATATCAGAACAGAGTCCAGGAACGAAGCAGGGGTCAATCACAGGAGGTCACGAAGCACGAAAGGATGAGACAAAGGTGAGGTCAGAACACAGCAGGATATCAACAGCAGGCAATAAATGCAGAAGTTTGCTGGTGCAGGAAAAACCAAACACGGGCAACTAAAGGGTGGAAATGTCAGACCTAAATGCTGCCAGAGCTCCCGCCCTAATACCAGATAGGTGCAGGGAGACTGACAAGCACACCAGGCAACAAATAGAACACAGGGTAAGAGGCAGAGCCCAGCACCTGCTTGATGACACACAAAACATAAAACAGCAAGGCAGAGGAGTCAGGCGGAAAACCAGGACTAGCTCCCCTGCACATATATCAAATAACAGAAGTGGATGGACCAGCAATGCAGGCAAGGAGACCCACAGTACTGCTGGTACTGACACCGCAAGGCCTGTATCACACGGTTCCTATTTTGCATCAGGATTGGCTAATAATTTGTAAGCCAAAAGCAGGACTAGGTACACAGAAGGCATGCAAACTTTTCCATCTCTGTTTTGGATCCACTCCTGTTTTTATTGGCCTTAGCAATACTGATGGATTACTGACCAAATGTTGATCATGTGAAGGCGGATGCTTAAAAGAAAGGATATGTTTTTGGGGTTGTTCTTATGATGGATGAGAAGAAGGGCAAAATAATTAGTGATGTCAACACAAACTTTCTTCTGACAACTTCCCCACTCCATCATGGGGGCATTACTTGTTTCAACATGTAACAGAACAGGTTCTGTAGAAATTTATGTGGAATAAGCTGATGATGCTATAAAAGCAGTGCGCTCTTTCACTCTATAGTACAATCTTCGGCCACTGCACTGTTCTTTATACCTGATGCTAACATTGACCTATAAGATTAAGTTCACACTTGAGTTATTTGGTGAGTTTTGGCCCAGTAACTGACTAAATAAGTGAGGTATGATTTTAAGAGTTACACCTGTCAACTGCCTGTCATACTGACTCACAGTACTGTTTCACTACCATAGCGGACTACCTATGCATGTTTCTGCAATGTACAGTTTTCTACACCAATATACGGGCTCTCTGCAGCCAGAAAATTGCTAGTTTAACGCGATTTGTCGCTAATAAATTTGAACCAAATCAAATCTTTTTGGAAAATTTGGCGAACCTTCCAAATCAAATTTTTGCTCATCTCTAGTTATTACTGCACAATAATGTTCAGTTAATAATGCAGTAATAACAATTTACCCATACTATTAAAGGTGTTGCATATTACTACAAGATAACATTCAGTTATTACAAAAGCATTTAACGCTAATAACACCTTTATTGTTACCTGTGTTATTAAAAACGTTCCATATCACAGCAAGATAACATTAGGTTATAGCAATAGCATTTAATAGCAATAATGGCATTATTATACTCATGTTAAACTGCTATAATGTTCAGTTATAGCAAAAGCATTTGACAGAAATAACTATATTTATACTAAAGTTGTTGCATATTGCTGCAAGATAATGAGTAGTTTTAGCAAAAGCAATACTGCAATAATGCAATTTTTATACCTACATTTTTGAGCACATAGTTAAAAATATTTAACTTCACGCATACCCATGTTAGTGAAGCATAGTTCAAATACATTTTACCACAAACATTGCTTTGTGCACCAACCCATTTGGCCACCATAGAGGTCCTGCAATTGCATCTTGGGAGGTCTGAGAGAGTACTGAAGGAGTCCCATCCAGGGGCGTAGCTAAAGGCTCATGGGCCCTGGTGCAAGAGTTCAGCTTGCCCCCCTCCCCCTTCAGCGCTGGTGCACCTAGCTTTTCTGCCGGCCAAGTAAAAAATTGAACCCCCCACCCCGTGCCAAATTCTCACCCTAACCTTTTCCCTCCTAACATTACGTATATCACTACAGAACATACAGGGTAAGGCTACATTCACACCACAGTTTTTGCAGCCTCCGATCTGCATATTTTGCGGCTCAGATGCAGACCCATTCACTTAAATGAACACTGTGTGCTGTCCGCATCTGTATGTCCATTCCTATTTTTGTCCATTTGCGGACAAGGATAGGCATTATTACAGTGGATCTGCAAAAAAAAAAAAAAAAACGGATGCCATACGGAACATCATCCTTTTTTTGCAGATCCACAATTTGCAGACTGCAAAACACAACGTTCGTGTGAATGTAGCCTAATACAGCGCCCCATACCTCTTACATCCAGTATAATACAGCGCCCCATACCTCGTACATCCAGTATAATACAGTGCCCCATACCTCTTACATCCAGTATAATACAGCGCCCCATACCTCTTATATCCAGTATAATACAGCGCCCCATACCTCTTACATCCAGTATAATACAGAGCCCCATACTTCTTACATCCAGTATAATACAGCCGCCCATACCTCTTACATCTAGTATATACAGCGCCCCAATCTCTTACATCCAGTATAATACACGCGCACCTCCTGTAACACTTAACAGTATAATACAGCCCCCATACCTTGTACATCCAGTTAATACAGCGCCCCATACTCTTACTTCCAGTGATGTTCCTCTGATGTAGATCTCTCTTCCTTCTTCTCCTTTCAGGACGCCAATTTTTAGCCATTTTCTCATCTCTGCAGTTTGACAGAAAAAAATTTAGTTTACTACTTTCCATCATCCCCCTTTCTCACCAATCATCCTACCACCCCCAGTACTGTGCCACTAGACCACACAATAGTGCCCTTCAATAATTATTGGCACACAGTAACACTGACAGTAAAGTGTAAACATAACGCCCCCCAGAAATACCTGCCTGATACTTGCAGGTGCCCCAAATTCCCAACTAATAATTCTCTGCCAGAGTGCACTGTAGTAATAGTGCCCCACAGTACAATGTCCCCACTGTTGCCCCAGAAGTAATAATGCTTCCAATGTGCCACAAGTGAAAAAATTTCACTCGCATAATGTTCCGGGAGGTAAGAATGCTCCCAACCCATAATGCCCCAAATTGTGCCAGTAAAACGCCCCAGTAATGCGCCGAAGTATTCCCCATTGCCCCCCCAAAATCATGTGCCCCTAAAATGCCCCCACTGTGCCCCCAATAGAGCCGTGTCCGTGACTCACATAAAAAAATAAATAAACACTAACTTACCCCATGAGCTGGCAGCAAGCGAGTCCCACGCTGACGGATAGCGTCGCGATGACGTCATCGCGCCCCTGAGCCGGCCTGATAGGCTGCAGGACAGCATGCAGCCTATCAGAGGACGGGCAGGGAGACCCGCTCCTCCCTGCCCCGCAGTACAGCATCTGTATCGCCTCCTGAGGACGTGAACAGATGACTATGAGATGAGCGCTTCCACAATGAAGTGCTCATCTCCCTCTGCCCCCGCCACCCCCAACTCGCGCAGGCCGCGCCCCCACCTGCTTAATGCGGTGCGCCCGCAATGCAAGTGCTAGGCCTGGTCGCAACTGCGACCGCTGCACCCCTATAGCTCGCCACTGGTCCATCCCTTATAAGCCACGTAGATGCATCTCGCTATTCATATAAGGTAAACAAACACCTGTAATTATGTTATGTCTTGTTTGCAAAAGCGTTCCAGCTATACTTTACAGTTGACATCCACTTCTAACGAAGGATATCTTTTAGCCAGACATCATGGGTTTACATGAGAAAAAGGAAATCCTCACACCCAGGAATTTTGAAGCAGATGTTCTTTATCACAATAGCATCATACAGAGCGAAGTTTCGATTCCCAGAGCTAAAAAAATTCTGGCAATGAAACATCGCTTGTATGATGCCTACTTGTGAATAAAGAACATCTTGCTACAAAAATTCCCTGGAGTGCTGCAGATTTCCCTTCTTTCTCCTGTTTTGGGACGGACCAGCCAAGGTTATATCTGCGAGCACCCACCTTCCAGATACAGACTCATGGACCTACTACCTAAATTACATTATCTGCAGTGCTGCTCTCTTTCAGGGGGCGTAGCTAAAAAGGCTCATGGGCTCTGGCAGAGTTCAGCTTGGCCCCCCCCTTCCCTCAGCCTGTGCACTAGCTTTTCTGCCGGCCAAGCAAAAATTGAACCCCCCCATGCCAAATTTTACCCTAACCTTCCCTCCTAACATTACGTATATCACTACAGAACATACAAGGTAAGGCTACATTCACATCACAGTTGTTTTTGCGGCCTCCGACCTGCATATTTTGCAGCTCAGAATGCGACCCATTCACTTAAATGAACATTGTGTTGCTGTCCGCATCTATATGTCCACTCTATATTTGTCCGTTTTGCGGACAAGATAGCATTGTTACAGTGGATATGCAAAAAACGTATGCCATACGGAAACATCATCTTTTTGTGATCCACAATTTGCAGACTGCAAAACACAAGTTCGTGTGAACGTAGCCTAATACAGCCCCCATACCTCGTACATCAGACGTCTCCTCTGATGTAGATCTTCTCTTTCCTCATCTTCTCCTTTCAAGACAAGACGCTATTTGAAGCCATTTCATCTCTGCAGTTTACAGAAGAAAATCTTAGTTTTACTACTTTTCCATCATCTCCCGTCTTCTGGACAAATATCCTATGACCCCCAGTACTGTGCACTAGTACCACACAGACAGTGCCCTTCAATAATTATTGGCACCAGTGTCCTAAAATAACTGCACCCGGAATAGTGTCCTTGACATAAAGTGTAAACCCCAGAAATAACTGTGCTATGCTGATACTGTGCCAGGGTGCCCCACATAATACTCTCCCAAAGTCCAACTAATAATTCCTGCAAAGTGCTAGCTAGTAATATGCCCAACATACTAATTCTCCACTGTGCCCCAAATAATAATGCTTCAATGTGCCTGTAAAACTGCCCCAATAATGTTGCCAGTAGAATTCCCATAGTGCCCAACAATATTGTCCGTAAAAAGCCCCCATATGCCCCCCCAAAATGTGCCAGTACAAAGTGCCCCAATAATTGCCAGAAGTGCCCCCAAAATTTCATCCCAAAATGTGCAGTAGAAGTGCTCCCCACATAGATGCCCCCAAATTATGCATAAGAAAACGCCCCAATATGCGCCAATAAAGATTCTACACATTGAGATTGCCCGCCCAGTTAACGAAATGCCAAGTGCCAGTAAAAATCCCCAGTGCCCCCAATGCCATAAGAATGCCCGATGCCAGTAACAAATGCCCCCCAGGCCAGTAACAAAGCCCCCAGTGCCCCCAGTGCCAGTAACAAATGCCCCCCAGTTGTAAAATGCCCCCAGTGCCAGTAACCAATGCCAGTAAAGAATGCCCCCCAGTGCACCCAATGTGCAGTAAGAAATGCCCCCCAGTCCAGATCCGTTACTTAAAAATGCCCCATAATAGAGCCCGGCCGTGCAACAATAAAAAAATAAACACTAATACTTACCTCCATGGAGCTGGCAGTGATGCTATGCAGGCCTCTTACGTCATTGCACCGCCTGAGCCGGCCTCTGATTGGCTGCAGGCCTAGTGCCTGCAGCCTATCAGAGGAACGGCCAGGGGAGACGCCTCTCCCTCCCGTGCCCCGCAGTACAGCCATTGTATCGCCGTCCTCAGGATGGCGATACAGATGACTATGGAGATGAGCACTTCCACAATGGAAGCGCTCATCTCCCTCTGCCCCGCCGCTGCCCCCCAACTGTGCGCAGGGCCACACCGCACCTTGCCTAATTGGCGGTGCGGCCCTGCAAGTGGCAAGGGGCTCCCTGGCTTAGGGGCCTGGTCGCAATTGCGACCGCTGCAACCCCTATAGCTACACCACTGACTGCTACCCCCTTTTCTTCTATGATCATGGGTTACATGACACAGGGGACAGAGTCATTGGCTGCAGCAGCACAAGCAGGGTTTCTGAAGCTAAAACAAGTGATGGAAAGCAGATAAGTGTGGTTATTTTTTTTTTATGTTAGCCCAATATTTTACCTGGTTAAAGTGAATGATTTGATCTGTTGCCTTAGTCCTATTAATGATAACAAATGTATCTTGTTATTTTTATATAGTAAATGCTAGTTATAGAGAGTATACTGCAAAATGAGATGCAGCTTTTTAAATAACGTTTTATTTAATCAAATTAAAATTACATTAGAAATCCTAAAGGCTTAGAACAAATATTTTAAGAATATTGGACACAGTCATTATATATTCTGTGAGTTCTTCTAACAGACAATGCAGTTAGCAAGGTTGTACTTCTCATGATCCTTTCATGTCAGAATAATGGCTAAAGTAAAGCATAGCTAAAGAGTAAGTTACTTTTGAAAATGTGTATACAATGCTCATGTAGAGACAGATACAACTCACACACTAGCACTGACCTTATCTGAACTGAAAATACCATACTTGGAGAGTTTTCAGGATGAGTTCTTTAGTTAGAACAATACTATCTAGCACAGATGTCTGTTTTGCAACATATCTTCATCATATAAAGTTCTATATAGATGGATCTCATAGCAAAGGTAACAAACTGCACACTCCACATCATATCGCCCTCCTCTCACCCATAATATCTTCATAGTAGTATACAGTGTTAGTATTAAAAACGGTCATCATAACAATTGTGTACGGATTTATGTTGCAGAGCGACGTCAGCGACGTCACCGTCGAGCCTGACGGCACCCAAAGTACCATCAACTTCTAGTAAGTGTAAACATATTTAATTATTTTTTAATCCAGGCTATGTGGGAGTGCAGCTGCAGTGATATAAGAGCACTAGTGGTTAGGAATGGGATCCAGCCCCAAACTATTCACATGTATCAACATCAGCAATTACAACTGTTCATTTGAGTTGAATGAAATGCCATTATTTAATGATTTTTTACAGCTGCTGCACCACAGGGGCCCTCTACCCCGCCTGAACCCCAGCACAGAGAGCCCACCTGCCACTCCAACAGCCCCCGAGTAGAAGGTAGTAGACTGCCGAGACTGACCTCTTAAACCCCCACAAAACACACAACTCCTTAAGTTGGGTAAGGGTCGGTCACAGCTTTATTTTCTTATCTTATCCAAAACTTCAACTTGTTGACCATAAACACCATAACCCAGAGTATTGAATCGCTATGCCCCACAGCGTTCTGTGGGCAAGTCTGCCTTCTTCTTCGTCTGAAATTGTCAACCGACCTCTGCTGTGACTTGCAATGCAAAACACTGAAACAAACCAGAAATGAATCAGAAAAAGTAAAGAAAAAGATGAAAATAATGGGGAAGGGAGGTGGGAAGCTTCAGTGAAGATGCTGGAGAAAGAGGCCGTCCTTTTAACCCCTTAGCCGCTACCACCACCTCAGCCAACCAGGATGCAGGGGTGTGGGTTAAAAGAAACACCCTCTCGCTGTAATTAGAACAGTGTCCACAAAGAAACCCCCGCGGGAAGAAACATTTTTCCCCTTACTGCAGGCTGAGTTCATTAACCCTTTAATGCACCACCGCTCGCCAGTCATAGACGCCTTCACTTAGTCACTCGGCGTCCGCTAAAATCAAAAGTGTAATTGGTGGAACTTCTGTCTTCAAAATAGAATCTAAATTTATGCTTTATCTTTTGTAGCTCCAACCGTCAGGGAGGCAGAGTTTTCCCCAGGACCCTGGGAGGAGCATGCTGTATGGGTGTCTAGTAAGTACAAAGCCATAATTCACATAAGTGAAATATTCTCAAGCACTAGGATCATGTCACCCAACATGTTATGATAACTAGACTGTGTACACATTATGTTCTCCAAGTGGTTAGTGAAGCAGACATATCACAATAATTTTAAAATCAAGGTAGTGAAAGAAGTAGAAACTTGAGTTACACCAAAATATTTAAGAAAAAGGTGACATACATCACATAATATATAGTACATTGGGCAATCTCTTTTTTTAACAAAGCGAGAAATAGCCCTGCACCTCACATAGATCCAGAGATCTGCCCCAATTACTCTGCTACATCAAGCTTGGATTACTCAAGGGTAGTGTGACTAGTGTCTATTCTGCTGCATTCAGACTCCTTCCATCTCTCCTATCACAGCTCAGGACAGGAGGCAGTTTAAGATTTAAAATGAGCATGTGCGGCCTTCTCAGTGAGCAGGTCAAGAAATAAGAAAAAAAAGCTCCATAAAAATACATTTCACTGAATAACTGAGTCAGTTCTAGTAGATATACAAAATATTTAATGACGTGCAACGCTAAAGTATCAATCCAGGTGCTGCTTGAAAGTTTAGAATATTTTTTGTGGGACAACCCTTTAAACTTGAATACTGATTATATAACTGTTCCCATCCCACAATATACCCTTATTCGAATAGAGCAGCCCTGAAGGCGATTCGGACAACTCCGCTGCCTCCCGCCTCATTGAAGCCTACTGGACCAGGAGCTTCTTCAAATGATGATACCGCCGTCAACGGCCTATTTAATTTTTTTGTATTATGTTTATTTTTTTAATCAATTTATTATTATTATTATTATTATTATTAATTAATATATTATATTATTATATTATTATAATATATTACTACTAAAATTATTCAAACATGTTTTTTGATTTGTTTTTCAAACCTTTAACCCTTCCTGACATACTGTAAGAAATCCTGTTATGACATATATGACTTTACGTAAAGCGCAAGTGCTGCCAAAAATTAGCGGAACAGACTCCAATACAACGGTATAAAGAAGGGCGTCATTCACATTGTGAACAATTGTTCTGTCGTGGAAACTCATACACTCATAAAGCCTATGCACAAAGTGACAAGTCTGCCAAAAATTACAAGAACAGGCACCCTACACCTTTATTACACATAAAGGAGGGCATTCAGTCACACCGTGAAAAATAAGATTGATGGCCTGGTGGTGAACAACCTTGAAAACATTTATGGAGAAGGCTGGTGGGGAACACCCTTGAGACCCTTGACCTGAAAATTATGTAGAAGGCTTGGTGAAGTTGAACACCCTAAAACTTTTTTTGATGGACTGGTGGTGAACAGTCCCTTGAAAAACATTATGGTGAAGCCTCGTGGTGAACAGACCCTTGAAAAATTATGGTTGAAGCCTGGTGGTGAACAGACCCTTTATTTTGAGGGACTGGTGGTAAAACCCTTGAAAACATTATGGTAGAAGGCCTGGTGGTGAACAGACCCTAAAACATTATTTTAGGACTGGTGGTGAACAGACCCTTGAAACA
>ONZH01015215.1:0-29442 GCA_900303285.1 Rhinella marina
ACTCCCTAGCTTCATGTCTCAACTTACAGGGACACGTGGTAGAGGACTGTTGAAACCACAACAGTGCGAACAGCTGATCTCGTGGATTGCGGACAATACTTCAAGTAATTTGTCCACCAGTCAGTCTTCCACGCAGTCCACCCACGTTACCCAAGGGAGCACTCCTATGGCTCCTCCACCTCAACCTCCTATCCCCCAGTCTGCCCCCTCCCAGGAAAATTTGGAATGCGATCCGCCATATTCTGAGGAACTGTTTTCTGGACCCTTCCCAGAGTCACAAACCACTTCTCAGGTTGCTGCTGACCTCGTTCCCGATGCCCAAGTTTTCCAACTGTCGCAGTCTGTGGGTGATGATGACAATGTTGAGTTAGTGGAAGAAGTTTGTAAAGAGGTGTCAGACGATGAGGAGACACGGTTGTCAGACAGTGGTGAAGTTGTTGTTAGGGGAGGAATTCCGAGGGGGGAGCAGACTGAGGAATCGGAGGATGACGAGGTGACTGACCCAAGCTGGGTTGATATGCCGAGTGAAGACAGTGCTTCTGAGGCGGAGGCGAGTGCTGCACCAGAACAGGTTGTAAGAGGCAGTGGTGTGGCCAGAGGGAGAAGCAGGGCCAGAGCTGGTGCATCAGCAGCAACTGTTTCACGTAGTGATGCTCCCGAGGATGACCGACGGACTGTGGTGTGCAACCTGTGCCACACCAGGATCAGCAGGGGTGCCACCACTACTAGCCTAACCACCACCAGCATGCGCAGGCATATGAGTGCTAAACACCCCACTCAATGGAACCAAGGCCGTTCACCACCTCCTGCGGGTCACACCACTGCTCCTTCCCCTGTGTCACTCGCTGCCTCTGCTAGTCAACCCCCTGCGTCACTCGCTGCCTCTGCTAGTCAACCCCCTGCCCAGGACCCCGGCACGAGCGCCTCCCACCAGAAAACCACACCTTCGCCTCCACGATCCTCCACAGTGTCCACCAATGTGTCCCAGCGCAGCGTTCAGCTGTCTTTACAGCAGACGCTGGAGCACAAGAGGAAATACAGTTCCACCCACCAACATGCCCAAGCCCTCAACGTCCACATCTCCAAATTGCTTAGCCTGGAGATGCTGCCCTATAGGCTGGTAGAGACCGAGGCCTTTTTCGAAATCTCATGGCGGTGGCTGCCCCTCGGTATTCCGTCCCCAGCCGCCACTATTTTTCCCGATGTGCCGTCCCAGCCCTACACCAGCACGTGTCACAGAACATCATCCGTGCCCTGACCAACGCTGTTTCTGAGAAGGTCCACCTAACCACGGACACGTGGACAAGTGCTGCCGGGCAGGGACACTATATCTCACTGACGGCACATTGGGTTAACTTGGTGGAGGCTGGGCCCGAGAATGACCCTGGGGCCGCTCATGTACTGCCCACACCGAGGATTGCGGGGCCTACCTCGGTCACGGTCTCTCAGACGTACTATGCCTCCTCCTCCTCCTCTCCGACCCTCCTCCTCCTCCACCGAATTACCATCCGTGGGCACGGCGCCTTCAGTCGGTAGCTCTAGGCGCAGCAGCAGTGCCATGGGTAAGCGCCAGCAGGCGGTGCTCAAACTGCTGAGCTTAGGTGACAAAAGGCACACCGCCCAAGAGCTGTTACAGGGCATCACGGCGCAGACCGATGTGTGGCTGGCACCGCTGAACCTCAAGCCAGGCATGGTTGTGTGTGACAACGGGCGTAACCTGGTGGCGGCTCTGCAACTCGGCAGACTGACACATGTGCCATGCCTGGCCCACGTGTTCAATCTAATAGTTCAGCGGTTCCTCAAGACATACCCCAATCTGTCTGATTTGCTCACCAAGGTGCGCCGCATCTGTGCGCATTTCCGCAAGTCGACACAGATGCTGCCACTCTCAGGGCAGCGCAGCGCCGCCTACAACTGCCCGCTCACCGACTGTTGTGCGATGTGCCCACGAGATGGAATTCCACATTAAACATGTTATCCAGAGTTTACCAGCAGCGCAGAGCGATTGTAGACTGCCAGATGTCATCTTCCACCAGAACTGGTAGTCAGGTCTCTCAGATTCCTCAAGTCTACAATGAGGAGTGGACGTGGATGTCTGATATCTGCCAGGTGTTGAGCAACTTTGAGGAGTCAACACAGATGGTCAGCGGCGATGCCGCCATTATCAGCCTCACCATCCCGCTGCTTTGCCTGTTGAAAAACTCACTGCTCAGCATCAAGTCGGATGCTTTGCGCTTGTCACAAGAGACGGTGGAGGAAGATACGTCGCTTGATAGCCAGAGCACCCTCCGGTCTGTTTCTCAGCGCGTATCGGAGGAGGGGGATGAGGATGAGGAGGAAGAGGAGGAGAATGTCGGCGAGACAGTAGAGGGTACCAGTGCTCAGTCCTTAACTCTTGAGCGTGTATGGGCTGAAGAGGAGGACTTGGAGGAGGAGGAGGAGGAAATGGAGAGTCAGGCCAGTGAGGAGAGGGAATTCTTGCGTGTTGGGACTCTGGCGCACATGGCAGACTTCATGTTAGGCTGCCTATCCCGTGACCCTCGCGTTAGAAGAATTTTTTCAAACACCGATTACTGGGTGTTCACTCTCCTGGACCCACGTACAAGCAGAACCTTTCCACTCTCATCCCTGCAGAGGAAAGGAGTATGAGAGTGAATAGATATCAACAGGCCCTGGTGCACAAGCTGAAACAATTCTTCCCATCTGACGCCGCTAGCGGCAGAGGGCATGGTTCTGTGGGCCAAGTAGCGGGGGAGAGGAGGCGAGCAGGCAGCTTGTCCAGCACTGGCAGGGGAACGCTCTCCAAGGCCTTTGCCAGTTTTTATGTCACCCCAGCAAGACACTGTCACCTGTCCCCAGTCTAGGCAAAGTAGGGGGGAGCTGTACAGAAAGATGGTGAGGGAGTACCTAGCTGACCATACCAACGTCCGTAGCGATCACTCTGCTCCATACAACTACTGGGTTTTTCAAAGCTGGACACGTGGCCTGAACTGGCGCTGTACGCCTTGGAGGTGATGGCCTGCCCTGCCGCTAGCGTGCTGTCAGAGTGGGTATTCAGTGCAGCTGGTGGCGTCATCACCGATAAGCGTACACGCCTGTCAACTGACAGCGCTGACAGGCTGACGCTTATTAAAATGAACAAAGCCTGGATTTCACCGGAATTCAATCTCCTCCGGGGGAAAGCAGCTAAATATTTAAATAACTTATGTATCCGATTCCTCTTCTCTACTCCTCCTCCTACTCTTCCTCCTCCTACATATCGTCTTTGCCTAACGCTGACCCAAAAAACGCCATTTTTTAGAGGTCCAACTGGCACTCTTTTAGCACAATTTTTCAGAAGGGTCCCCTACAGGCCCTCTATTCAAACAATTTTTCCAGAGGTCCACCTACAGGCCCTCTCTTCAAACAATTTTTCAGGGAGGGCCCCCTACAGCCCTCTATTCAAACAATTTTTCCAGAGGTCCACCTACAGGCCCTCTCTTCAAACAATTTTCAGGAGGGCCCCTAACAGGCCTCTATTCAAACAATTTTTCCAGAGGTCCACCTACAGGCCCTCTCTTCAAACAATTTTTCAGGAGGGCCACCTACAGGCCCTCTCTCCAAACAATTTTCCGAGGTCCACCTACAGGCCCTCTGTCCAAACAATTTTTCTGGAGTCCACCTACAGCCTCTGTCCAACAATTTTTCCGGAGGTCCACCTACAGGCCTCCTCTCAATTCCAGTTTCCAGTTTTATTTGCGCAAACTGCATACATTTTTATTTTTGTGATAGGTGTGAAAATATAAATATTACTTGCGAATCTATATTGCCCAACATTGGATACGGTAGCAAGTAGAAGACCAAACACATGCTGCCACAGGGTTCCGCAAATTCCTGGTCCACCCGCAATTCCTTGTCCACAATGTCAAGGAGTTCGAGGTTCTGTTGATGAGCAACAAGTCTTCTGTACTGAAATCGCCGACAAAGTCTCCATCTAAGAACCTACAGACCATTGTGGAGAGAGCGGCACAGCTCGCCATCAAAGTGACGAACCCCAACGCCAGACTGCGCAGAGAAGATAACGAATAAATATCTCTGTGGTTATTTTTGCTAAATAAAAGTTAAATAAACCCCCCAAAAAATTCATCTGTTCCTGTGCCTGATCCACCCAAGTTGAATCTTTCCCATCATGAGAAAGTCCCCCCCAAGGAGTCCCCACTGTAACTTGCTTCCCATACAACTACCTCACCCCCCGACACCTGTGTCTCGCCATTGTCCACCACCTCCTCAGACAACACTGGTAAATCCCACTGTCAGCACACGGAAACAGCAAAAGGTCTTGCGAATTGGGGCAGAGAATGTTCTGGGCTAGCACATCAGGGAAGGGGTGACTATGGGGTTCCAGGGAGTACGTGACCACATGCAATCTCCATCTAAAAAGTCATGCCACACTTGATCAATCTCATAATTTACGACTGTACCGGTTGATGCTAAATTTTTAAGTTGGGGTCCTGTGTCGTCATTCTAACTCCATCCGGCTGTTGTCACCACCACACACGCTAGCCCAGGGGGCACTCCTCTGGCTCTTCCAGCGAAACCTCCTTGCCCCCCACCTACAGGCCCTCTCTCCAAACAATTTACGTCTTTGTCCTATCTTTCTCTCTCCAAACCATTTTTACGGATAGCTGCCATATAATGTTTTAAACTGAGTAGTATACATACCACACTTGATCAATCTCATAATTTACGACTGTACCGGTTGATGCTAAATTTTTAAGTTGGGGTCCTGCGTCGTCATTCTAAATACATCCGGCTGTTGTCACCACCACACACGCTAGCCCAGGGGGCACTCCTCTGGCTCTTCCAGCAAAACCTCCTTCCCCCCACCTACAGGCCCTCTCTCCAAACTATTTACCTGGATAGGGGACGTATTAGATATTGTACTGATGTTTTTTGTTTTTCTTCTTTTAATTGCCTCCTGACCTGTGATAGGCAGAGCATGGACACGTCCCCTTAGCTGCAGTGGGAAAGATACTCCCCTGGCCAGAGCAAGCTCTTTTTCCATTTTCCATGGTGGAAAAATCCATGAACTATAAGGTCCCAAGATAGGGGACGTATACGGTATTAAACTGAGAAGAATCGATACCATAACGGGTTGAAGCAACAGTTTTCCCAAATCCATTCCGGCTGTTGTCACCACCACACACGCTAGCCCAGGGGGCACTCCTCTGGCTCTTCCAGCGAAACCTCCTTCCCCCCACCTACAGGCCCTCTCTCCAAACAATTTACCCGGGTAGGGGACGTATTAGATATTGTACTGATTTTTTTTTGGTTCTTCTTTTAATTGCCTCCTGTGATAGACGGGAATCGAACCCAGATCAACTGCTTGGGAAGTAGCTATGCTCACCTCTATACCACCAACAGCCACAGCAACTGATAAGAACAGATACTAAACTTGATGTCAGCTGCAGTGCCAGCATGAGCAGTGGTGTCACCTGCAGGCGGTGATGGACCTTCGTTGCACCTATTTTGGTGCTTCCCTAACATGTGAAGGGTATTTGCCTCGCCTTTCTTGGTGTGGGTGAGCACAATTGCCATGAGGGTAACCACCAGGCTGTTGCCTGAGAATTTGGGGTAATGGTGGGATTAGGCAGCCTCAGAGGCATCCATGCATGCTGCCCCTGCTGTTTCCTGTCCATTTCCGTGGTGTTTCCATCATTTTCTGAGGTTTCCAGGTTTTCAGGCAAACTTCCCTGTGAAGAGCTTTGGTCCCCTGCAAAAATGCTCGAGTCTCCCATTGACTTCAATGGGGTTCGTTACTCGAAACGAGCACCCGAGCAACGGGAAAAGTTCGACTCGAATAACGAGCACCCGAGCATTTTAGTGCTCGCTCATCTCTAGTTATTTGCTTATTTTCATTGAGGTACTCCAAGATAGCATCTCTTAGAAAACCCTCAAACAGTTTACCCACGACAGATGTTAAACTTACCGGCCTATAGTTCCCGGGCTCTGTTTTTGGACCCTTTTTGAATATTGGCACCACATTTGCTATGTGCCAATCCTGTGGAACACTCCCTGTCAGTACAGAGTCCTTAAATATCAGAAATAAGGGTCTGGCGATGACATTACTTAATTCTCTTAGGATACGGGGGTGTATGCCGTCCGGTCCTGGTGATTTGTCTATTTTAATCTTTTTAAGAAGTTGCTGTACTTCTTCCTGGGTCAGACAGGGCACTTTTAATGGGGAATTTACTTTTATATTCTGCATTTCATCTGACAGTTTATTTTCCTCAGTGAATACAGTGGAGAAAAAGATATTTAGTAGCTTCGCTTTCTCCTCATCGCTCTCTGCAACTCCCCCCTCATTACTCTGTAAGGGGCCGACACCTTCAGGTTTATACTTTTTACCATTGATATAATTAAAGAACATTTTAGGGTTGGTTTTACTCTCTTTGGCGATTAACCTCTCGGTCTCTAGTTTGGCTGCTTTTATTTGTCTTTTACATATTCTATTTTTTTCCTTATAGTTTTTCAATGCTTCTTTGCTCCCCTCCTGTTTTAGTGATTTAAATGCTTTCTTTTTGTCATTTATTGCTTTCTTTACAGCTCTATTTATCCACATTGGTTTTTTTCTTGTTCCTTAACCTTTTATTCCCATAAGGTATGTACCTCTGACAATTAGATATTAGGATGCTTTCAAAAATCTCCCATTTTGTGACTGTATTTTTATTTTTAGGACTTTGTTCCAGTTAGTTAGGCCTATGGCCTCTCTTAGTTGGCTAAATTTAGCTTTTTTGAAGTTTGGTATTTTTGTTCCTCCCTGAAGAAACGCTCTTTTGAATCACAGTTGGAAGGTTATTATATTATGGTCACTATTTCCCAGGTGTCCCCCGACCTGCACATCTGTTGTTCTGTCTGGTCTATTGGTTAATACTAAGTCCAGTATGGCCGTCCCTCTAGTGGGGTCCTGAACCAGTTGGGAAAGGTACTTGTCTTTGGTTATTTCCAAGAACCTGTTTCCTTTATGAGATGTACAGGTTTCAGTTTCCCAGTCTATATCTGGGTAGTTGAAATCCCCCATATTAACGACCTCATTATGTTTTGCCGCCTCGTCTATTTCATTTAGAAGTAGATTTTCTGTGGACTCTGGTATATTGGGTGGTTTATAATAAACTCCTATTAGTATTTTATTATTGTTTTTGGCTCCATTTATTTCTACCCACAGTGACTCCACATCTTCATGTCCCTCACTTATATCTTCCCGCAGTGTGGGCTTTAGACAGGACTTTACATAAAGGCAGACCCCTCCCCCTCTCTGGTTTTGGCGATCCTTTCTAAACAGACTGTAACCCTGTACGTTAACTGCCCAGTCATAGCTATCATCCAGCCATGTCTCAGTTATTCCCACTATGTCATAGTCCTCCTCACACATCACTAATTCCAGTTCACCAATTTTATTAGTCAGGCTTCTGGCATTAGTGTACATACAGTTAAGAGGTCTATGTATATTTTTTACCCCCCTTTTTAAATTACTATTACCTGTGAAGTGAATATCCGGGGTTTTTGGGTTACTTTGGTTGATGTTTTGCCCAATATTCTCCCTACATTCCTCACTAATCCCAACCCCACTAACCCCCCACTCTCCCCTCCTATGACCCACTCTCTATCTACACTATCTACCCCTTATTAGTATTACCCCCCACCCTCCCCCAGATCCTAGTTTAAAAGCAACTCCAGCCGTCTAACCATTTTTTCCCCCAGGGCAGTTGCACCTTCCCCATTAAGGTGCAGCCCGTCCCTACTGTAGAGTCTGTAGCCGACAGAGAAGTCGGCCCAGTTCTCCATGAACCCAAACCCTTCCTTCCTGCACCAGCCTCTGAGCCACTTATTTAACTCCCTAATCTCCCGTTGTCTCTCTAGTGACGCTCGTGGCACTGGTAGTATTTCTGAAAACACTACCTTGGAGGTCCTGGACTTGAGCTTCTCTCCTAGTTCCCTAAAATCATTTTTAAGGACCTTCCATCTCCCCCTGACTTTGTCATTGGTGCCAATGTGTACCATGACCGCCGTCTAAGACTGAGCCACAATACGAGGCACAGCCACTACCAAAGGTATGGCGCTGTGACTGAACACATATGGTTGTCAGCTGATTGGAGGGGATGCCAGGAGTCGGACCCCCCCACCAGTCTGATATTGACAGCTTATCCTAAGGTTAGACCTTCAAAGTCCCAGAAAGGTCCTTTAGAATGTTTTCGACTGAGGGTACATCTCGTACCAGAAGGTCATGAAGAGTAGACTGAGCAGATGGGCTGGGCCGATGGAGGCCCAAAAAGATGAGCCTATACCTGAAGCTGTTAGTAAATTACTTTCCACTTTGTTGTTGGTCACATGGCTGAACACCTCTGGTTCTGTGATGTCATTATGATGACATCACCACCGAGTTGCAGTCTCAATCAGTGCCAACAAGGGACTTCTTGGACTTCTATATCCTTCAAGGGTTGTCCTGTGACGTCCTGAAGATGACGATAAACATGGCGGTCCAACCACAAGCAGCTCATCTTGTAATCAGTCGCACTGGCAAACTTTATCGACTCTGGAATTTTATTTTAATTGACAGGAGGTGTTGTCTATCAACCCATCAATAACATTTACCCCAGGAGGTGGTAGGGGAGGGGGTCAGGTCTCATCTAGCATCGTCTATATTGGCAATCCATATGTAAGCCCCAGCCCTGATCTACAGTCCAGGGCATTGCCTGGCGAAACTGTCCCAAACGGAGTGTGGTTTATGCAAATGAACCCCAAAATGGCCACTACTGGTCATATAGGCCCAGGACTTAAAATGTCCAGAAAGTGAGGATACAAATGTTACGATATATGCAGGTATGCCCATGAAATCTATAGTAGGACACATTTACATCAATCACATCCACCAAAAAATGGAGAGTTTGGGAGGAGTAAGTGTAAGGAGAAAAGAGCTGGCCAAGGCACAAGGCCTAACAGTAAAACTGGACATATTGCCCATGGCAACCAATCAGAGCTCAGCTTTCATTTCTGAAACTGCTATGGAAACATAAAAGCTGCGTTCTAATTGGTCGCTATAGACATTAAGGCAAGCCATTGGTTGGGGAAAGTTGGTGAGTGTGTGCACTGGCCCTTTAGAAGGCCGGATGGGAGTGTGTGCCCTAAGGGTATGATAGGCAGGATGATGGAGGCTACAATATGGAGAGGACGCCGGAGACCAGGACGCCGGATGGAGACAGCAAGAGGGAGGCAGGCACGGACTGTAGGCATGATATGGATGTCCTGTCCTCGCCCGGTGATGGCGGTGGGGTGTGACCCGATTGCTGAGGCCTTATCATCCTCAGGGCCCATTCAGACGGCCATATGAACGGGTCCGCATCCATTCCGCAATTTTGTAGAATGGGTGTGGACCCATTCTTTTTAATGGGGCTTTAAAAGATGCTGACATCACACAGCGCACTGTCGTATCCGTTGTTCCGTGGGTCCGTAAAAAACATAGAGCATGTCCTATTTTTTTCCACAATTGTGGACAAGAATAAGCATTTTCTATGATAGTGCCAGCCATGTGCAGTCCGTAAATTGCAGAACGCACACTGGCCAGCATCCGTGTTTTGTGGATCTGAAAGACACTGCGCTCATCTGAATGAGCCCTCATTATTCCGTTTGACCTCCTCAGGTCCCGGAGTCCAGGACTCACGACCAGGCCGGAGGAAAGCTGGGTGACAACCTCCGCCCTGTATAAGAGCACCTCGCTGGGTCACCCACCTTTCCTAGAGGTTGGAAGGTCAGACCTGCCTGGTCATGTGACCATGCACCATCTAGGAACGCCTTAAACTGACCATATTCACGTGCAGGACTCTGGGAAAGATGGGTGACAACCAGTATGGTGAATGTTCTGCTTTTAATGGAGTAGTCAGACAACTTTCTGTGTGAACATACCCTTACAGCAGGTTGTCACCCAGATTCCAGAACAGATTTTCTGTCTAGTTAGAATAACTAGAAACATATCATGGGATTGTTAGGCACTCAGAAACCTGGAAAAGCTGGGTGACAACTAACATGACCCTCATCATGGCACACACTGGGGTTGTCAACCAGCTTTTCTGCAATTCTGAACGATTCTTTTGAACCAGAAAGAAGAAAATAGGCAATTCCTGGAATATTTATAATATTACAAGTCATCTATGCAGTCTATAGACATAAATAATAATAATAATAATAATAATAAAAAAAAAAAAAAGATAAAAACTGGGCTCGTCCGGGATTTGAACCCGGGACCTCTCGCACCCTAAGCGAGAATCATACCCCTAGACCAACGAGCCGCCTGTTGGAGCCTGTCTGAATCTTGTTACATGGAGCTGATCACGTGTGCAAGTCTTTCCACTCCCCGCTGTGCTGATTGGTTAAAGCTGTTCACGTGATATCATCTTCCTCCTCTAGCTCGTTCCTGAGGAGAAGGAATTGTTCAGTATGTAAGTAGAGGGAGGGGGAGTCAATGCTTCCTCATAACTGACGGTGATACTGTGAAGTGTGTAAGCAGGAAAGCCGTCTACATACAGGTAGCCGAGGACGGGAGAATGATTGACAGACAGAAAATGGCGGGAACGCGTGACGTAAAAAGGGGCGGGGCCTGCCATGCGTTTACTATATAAACGCCGCTGGTTAGAGTTTCTCCTGTTCGGTGAGGTGAAGTCGATTCGCTCATCCCTACTCATAACAACTGCAGTTTACGGCTACCACGCAGCGCTATCCATCACCTATAGGGGCACGCGTTAAAAAACATGCTTAACTTGCATTATATGTTTTTATCTTTTATTTTTTTTCTTTTACGCTATTATTTTTTAAAATGTTTTTTGTCACGTTTTGCCTTGAAGGAAAAAATAAGTAAAAATTATTTTATGAGCAGGGCACAAATATAGCAGTACCAAATAACTTGGATTTTACGGTTTTAGTACGTTAAAGCCTGTTTTGAGGAAAATAATCATTTTTAAGTCGTATTCAAGAGACAGTGGGGCATATTTATGGAGCGTGCCTGTTTTGGGCCATATAATTAGACTGGTGTATTTAATTTGCCGAGTATTTATTAAACGTCGCTCAGCCGTTGATGAATTAGACGAGACGTATTGTTATTAGTCTGACCTCTGGTGGTTGTTTTTCGGTTAGGTTCATATTCACTTAGACTGGTCAAATTTATTTGCTCATGAAAAGTGGTCGAGTTTTTGTGGGGAAAAGTCGCATGTCTCTCTGAAAGTGCGACTCTTAATGCAAAAAAAAGTCGAAATTCACCACAGAAAACAAACGAAGAATAGCCCTGGAGCGGAGTAGGAATTCAGCTGTCCTTGCTACAAATTCAGGTGCAAAAAAAGGCAAACCTATATAAACAGATTAGAAAAAAGTAAGAAAAGTTCTGAATTAGGCTATTTTCACACCTGTGGCACGGGGCTCTGGCAGGCTGTTCCTGTGGGTGAACAGCCCGCCGGATCCGTGCTGCCGCAGGTGCACGTGGTGGGTCGGAAATACGCTCCTGCCCCATTCACTGTAATGGGGTTGGGCCGCGGATCTGGCTGCAGCACGGCAACCCCTGCCGAGAGGTGGCCGGAACGAAAATACATGTTGCGCCCCGTGCCGCAGGTGTGAAAGGGGTCTTAGTCTAAAAAATCTAAATAGTCGAATGTGGCACAAAAGCCCCCAAAATAGGTGTAATTTCATTAGTAAATGCGACTAAAAAATTGACTGTCTAAGCCAGCATTTTTTTTAGACTAAAAACAGGCGCAAACACTTCAGTAAATGTGCCCCGTTATTTTTTAGTCGTGATAGTGGTATGATAGCTTTTTTTTTTGTGCGTGCTAGGTTGAAGTTTTTATTAGTGCTATTTTCAGGTGTGTAAATTTGTTGAGTTGTTCACCCCCAGGGATCTTTTGTAGATCGAATCATACTGACCTGATCCCTGCCCTTCATTTCTGACGCCTTTGCTTTCTCCGTGTGATGATGTGTCCCCTATGCTTCATGTCACTGGGTCACGTGATACATGGGGACAAGTCACTGCAGCTAGTCATTGGCTTCAGCGGCCATGTGACCCGTATGTTGACGCGGGGAGACCAGAGATCTGCAACGGCACAGGGGGAGCGGAGGAGCCTGAACCCAGAAGCAGGGATCAGGTAAGTCAGGTCCACCACTCTGGTCGGATCTTCCTGAAAGTCCCCCAAGTGATGAACAACACCTTTAAATTATATGTACCTTAACACAGTACTAATAAAAACTTCAACCCATCATGCAGAAACAAACCATCATACAACTACCTTGACTGCAGATTCAGCCAACAAAAGCTTAAAAAAAATGTAAAAATAGATAAACATAAAACATAAAAATGAATCCTTAAAGGGCATCTGTCAGCAGTTTTGTACCTATGACATCGTCTGACCTACATGTGCACTTGGCAGCTGAAGGTATCAGTGTTGGTCCCATATTCATATGTGTCCGCATTGCTGAGAAAAATGATGGATTTAACTATGCAAATGAGCCTCTAGGAGCAACGGGGGTGTTACCATTACACCTAGAGGATCAGCTTTTTCTGCAACTGCTGCGTCCTCTGCTCTTTGATTGACAGGGCCAGGCAGTAAAAAACATCATCACACCTCGTCCTGTCAATCAAAGCGAAGAGGGATTGGCAGTTGTAGAGAGAGCTGAGCCTCTAGGTGTAATGGTAACGCCCCCGTTGCTCCTAGCGGCTCATTTGCATATAATAAAACATCATATTTCTCAGCAATGCGGACACATATGTACATGGGACCAACACAGATGTCTTCAGCTGCCAAGTGCACATGTAACAGGTCAGCCAGTGTCATAGGGACAAAACTGCTGACAGATGCCCTTTAAGGATTCATTTTTATGTGTTACTTTTATGCCCTTTTTTTGTTTTTTATCTACCATGTTTGCTTTATTCTACAGGTTGTTACAGCTGCTGTGGTACGAAGTATTAATATTTAAAGGGGTTTTCTGCGGTATCAATGTCCTATTTTTATATATTTTCCTCACTTATATAGCAGTGACATATTCTGCAGCGCTTTACAAGCAGCAGTATCCAGCTGTCCCCGATGGGACAGACTCCATGCAGATGTTGTCCTTGGCTGAGATTTGAACCTACGAACCCAGTGCGGCAAGGCACCATCCCTCAGGAAATATAATGAATATATCTCATCGGTGGGGGTCTGACTCCCTGCACACCTGTCGATCCGCTGTCTGATGAGGCTGTGGAGCTCTGCGGCCTCCTCACAGCTCACCAAGTACAGCGCCGTACATTGTGTAATGGCTGTGCTTGGTATTACAGGCAAGGCCCATTCACTTGAATGGGACTGAGCTGCGCCAAGGTCATGTTACCGATGCAAGACATCATTGGCCTAGGAATAGACCGTGGTGTCCACCAATGTTAGCTTTTTAAACCGTGGATCGCGGGGGTGCTGGGATTTGGACCCCCACTGGTCAGATATTGATGACCTATCCTAAGGACAGGCCAACAGTGTGGAATTTCTGGAAAACCCCTTTTAAAAAATATTGAACTTTTTTTTTTTTTAGCAAGGGAATTTTTTTTTTTTTTAGTTAAACTTAAAGGGGTTATTCAATCCTATAAAATGTTCCCCCATACACCGGGCCCCTCACAATCAATATACTTACCTGGGTCCCCGCACTGCCGCTTCTGCTTCTCCCCGTGCCCGGATGAAAATGGCAGATGATGTGGATGAGCCTCCCTAGCGTCACCCGCAATGCTAGGGAGGTTTGTCCCCACCTGCCATTGGCTGCCCCAGCCCCCCCCGACACTGGATGTTTTCATCCGGTCACAGGGAGAAGTGGCAGTGCGGGGACCCAGGTAATACACCGGGCCCCTCACAATCAATATACTTACCTGGGTCCCCGCACCGCTCCTGGTCCCCGCACCGCCGCTTCTGCTTCTCCCTGTGCCTGGATGAAAACATCTGGTGTCGGGAAGGGGTTGGTTGGGCTGATGGGGTCGAGCCTCCCTAGTGTCACCCGCGATGCTAGGGAGGTTTGTCGTCCCCCCTGCCATTGGCTGCCCCCAGCCCCCCTGGCACCGGATGTTTTCATCCGGGCACGGGGAGAAGCAGAAGCGGTGTGGGGACCCTGGCATTTAGGGGGGAAAGGGTGGACTTTTTATAGGATTGGATAACCCCTTTAAATTGGCTTTTTTTAAAAAAAAAAAAGAAAAAATTCCAGCTTTGGCCAAAAAAGATAAAAAAAATAATTCTGATAAAATACCTGTCCTGGAAAGATCCTTTTATTTTATTAATTTATTTTTTTTTTTTGGGGGGGGGGGGGGTATAAAAACACTTTAAGGCCCCATTCACACGTCCGTATTTTGTATCCGTATCCTTTCCCATCAGTTTCCGCAATTTTGGACAATTATGCGGATAGGATGCTGATCCATTCATTTCAATGGGTCCTAAAATGCGGACAGCACTCGGTATACTGTCCGCATCCGTTTTTCCGTTCCGTTATGCGGATCCGCATAAAGAAATCCTCTTGTCCTACTTTTCTCCCGAATTTGCGGTCCATAGCACAATGAAAGTCTACGGATCCGGAAAAAAATGCGGAAGACATGCGGAAAGGCATCCGCATGTCATGCGCATTCGCGGATTGAGAAAAAAAAATAAAAGGTACAGATATTATTTATCCTCCTTATCCTTATCCTATATGACATATGGATACATCCATTACGGAAAAATGGAACGGATGTGCTGGCAAAACTGAGTTTTTTGCGGAACAACGGATGTGCACAAATACGGACGTGTAAACGCGTGTTTTTTCAAGCCCTTTTTATGGTGGTGATTATTTTTCTTTGGAGCAGTCTATGGGAAAATCCCTGGAAAAAAAAAAACAAAAAAAAACACTGCACCCTCTGCAAAAAAAAAAAAAAAAAAAGGTCAAGGGACTAGAAAAGGCCAAGAAAATGTTCCCGTATCCAACGATCAAGATTGAATCTGAAAAGTGTTTCATTTTTCCAATGCTGGGATAGCTGCATCCAACAATTTTTTTTTTTTAATTTTTTTTTAAAACTGGGATCCAGGCCTGCACCTGAGCGTTAGGAGGGCGTCTGATGGAAAAAATAGCGCTGCACGCAGCCAGTTGTAAGGCGGTGGGGTTGGTCTGGCACGGTTGGCATCTCTCCGGCAAATCGTTGTGGCTTCCAAAGCTACAAGGCAGATGTGAACTGAGCCTTACAGCGCCCCCTCTTCTGACATTAGAAGAAGATATACTGCAGGAATCAAAAACGAATACATTCTGGGAGAAAATGTGCAGCTTCCCATCTAATGTCTTGTGCAGATGTCCCTGACGCTCGCTGGCATGTCTGTGCTTTGAGGAATATTTTCCTGGATCGGACTATCACTGCTTTGTCATGGTGAAGTATGCAGAGTATCTCGTGCACTCCCCAGGGGATTGACTGTGAGATATACAAGCGCAGCTATGGTGACCGCAGGCCCTGGTGTGTGACTACAGCCTTCTCGCTGCTAATCTACAACCCCCATAGCTGATGAATTAAAGGATAACTCTGCTCATAATCAAAACTTCTACCACGGTATAGTCTGAAAAATATGGTAATGTGTTATTTTGACGGCATCTCCAATGCCGTTAAGAAATGTACCGTTTTTTTCGCCCTATAAGACGCACCGGCCCATAAGACGCACCTAGGTTTTAGAGTAGGAAAATAAGAAAAAAATATTTTTCATCAGATCCTCTTATCAGACTGCCCATACATTTCAGGACATCACATCAGACCCCCATATCAGCCCTCCATGTCAGAACCCCATCAGCCCTCCATGTCAGAACCCATCAGCCCTCCATGTCAGACCCCCAACAGACCTCAGATCAGCCCACTGTGCCCCCATACCATCTCACTGTGCGCCCACCAGACCTCAGATCAGCCCACTGTGCCCCCATCAGACCTCAGATCAGCCTACTGTGTCCCCATCAGACCTCAGATCAGCGTATTGTACCCCCATCAGACCTCAGATCAATAGAATGTTCCCCCATCAGACCTCAGATCAGCAGAATGTGCCCCATGTCAGAACCTCATCAGCGTCCATGTCAGACCCCATCAGACCTCAGATCAGCGTCTTGTGCCCCATCAGACCTCAGATCAGCATCTTGATGCCCCATCAGACCTCAGATCAGCATATCTGTGCCCCATCAGACCTCAGATCAGCAGAATCAGTCAGCCCCCATCAGACCTCAGATCAGCAGAATCAGTCAGCCCCCCATCAGACCTCAGATCAGCAGATCTTGTGCCCCCATCAGATCAGCGCCCCACATCAGACCTCAGATCAGCATATTGTGCCCCCATCAGACCTCAGATCAGCATCCCCATCAGACCTCATCAGATGTGCCCCATCAGACCTCAGATCAGCGTATTGTGCCCCCATCAGACCTCAGATCAGACAGAATGCCCCCATCAGACCTCAGATCACAGCAGAATTTGCCCCCATCAGACCTCAGATCAGCAGAATGTGCCCCATCAGATCATCAGACCTCAGATCAGATCAGCAGAATGTGCCCCCATCAGACCTCAGATCAGGCTTATTGTGCCCCCATCAGACCTCAGATCAGCATTGTGCCCCCATCAGACCTCAGATCAACAGTATGTGCCCCCATCAGACCTCAGATCAGCGTCTTGTGCCCCCATCAGACCTCAGATCAGCATCTTGTACCCCCATCAGACCTCAGATAAGCATCTTGTACCCCCATCAGACCTCAGATCAGCCCACTATGCCCCCATATCAGCCCACTGATACACAGACAGAGGAGCGCTGGACCCGGAGCGGAGCCGCGGCGCAGAAGAGTTGAGAGTTTTTTATTTTATCCTTATGTGGCTGGGTGGGCTGATCTGAGGTCTGATGGGGGTCCTGGCACCTAATATATACTAGTGAGCGCTTCCATAATGGAAATGCTCACTTGTATTCGCTTTATAAGATGCACGGCAGTTTTCTCCCTACCTTTAGGGGGAAAAAAGTGCGTCTTATAAAGCGAAAAATACGGTAACTCATCCCGGAAAAAACTTGTCTGTTTTCGAAAGACCCATGGAAGTGAATGGAGAAAGCTGCACATATGCCATTTCCTCTTCATTCACTGCTGGACCTCAATCTTGAGATAGGAGCGAATCCCAGAGGTGGGACCTGCAGCTTTCGGAAATGTAACCTGCTTTACTTCTGCTATACCGAAACTTCTTGGGAAAAGAACAGCACATACTATAACAGAAGAATAGTATGCTACTGTCTGCTCCCCCTCGCCCGGATTTGATTCTTGCACCTCTGTGATCTCTGCAGATGCTCACTGGACTTATTGGTCACATCAGGTCAGTCAGTATCTAACATTTCTGGGGTGTCAGAGAATCGCTGTAACCCTTTCAGTCCCGGAGGTTTTTTTCCCCCCGTTTTCGTTTTGCGCCCCCTGCCTTCACACAGCCATAACTTTTTTATTTTTCCGTTCACATAGCTGTATGAGGGCTTGTTTTTTTACGGGACATATTGTACTTTCCAACGCCACCATTTAAAATTGCATTTGATGTATATGATTCCAAATCAGGTGAAATTGAAAAAACCCCACAAGTTACTTTCATTCTACAGGGTAGTCCGAATCCGGCGATACCTAATATGTATAGGTTTTCTTGCATTTTGATAGTGATAAAATAATTATAAATTTGGAAAATTTTTTTTGTCATATTTTGACCCCTATAACTTTTTGGTATTTATGTGTATGGAGCTGTATGGGGGCTTATTTTTTGCGAGGCAATCTGAACTTTTCATTTATACCATTCTGGGGTGAGTATGACTTTTTGATAACTTTTTATTTCTTTTTTTAGAAAAAAAAGCCACTAAAAACGGCGAATCGGCCATTTTGACGCATTTTTCCATTTCGCTGTTTTCCGTATGGGAAATAAATTTTTATATTTTTATAATATGGGCACTTTCGCACACGGCGGTAACCTATAATGTGTATTTTTTTTTTTTACTACTTTCATTTTGGAGAAAGGGTTGGATTTGAACTTTCATGTTTTTTTAGTTTTTTTTTAACTATTTATTTAATTTTTTTTTTTAACACTTTCCATAGGGAACTATAACAAGCAATCACCTGATTGCTTATATCAGGGATGCCCAACCTGCGGCCCTCCAGCTGTTGCAAAACTATAACTCCCAGCATGGCCGGACAGCCTACACCTATCAGCCTACTGCCGGGCATGGTGGGAGTTGTAGTTTTACAACAGCTGGAGGGCTGCAGATTGAGCATACCTGGCTTATATCATAGACTCCAATGCACTTACATTGGAGTCTATGTTGATTTTATTACTTTCCTATGGAGCGCTATTACACACAAGGGCTCCATAGGAAAGTCTATGCAGAAGCCTCCTGTCATTCACAAAGACAGGGGCTGCTGCAGACATGGTCCGGCTCCTCCGATCGCCACACGGGGGAGCCGGAGCAACACCGGAAGCGCGCGCTTCCGGTGTTTGCTGCGCTCGGATGTTGTGTCAGGATTGAATGCGGCATCCGAGGGGTTAAATGTCCGCGATCGGCATTACTGCCAGTTGTGGACATCAGCTGCGGGTGACTATCCCGCCCGCTCTGCTCAGGAGCAGGTGCCATCTTTAAAGACCCGACCAGCTCCGTACTAGGTGGAGGTGTTAAAACCAAAGTTTTGCTTTTGAACTTGGAAGAACCAAAAAAAAAAAACACACCATAAAACCGGAACTTTATGCACAGTTTGTTTTGTCCTTCTTTTGCAGGAAGCCATCATTTTCCTTCTCACCTGTGATTTCCAGCTCAGGCCATTTAATGTCACATCTGGCACTTGTTTAACGGCCTCTGTACCTGGAAGCCAATATTCCTGAATAATCCTAATAGGGACGAGGGTGAGCGGCGATGATTTATGTACCGCCATCCATACGAGCCATTTATCAATGTTTCCTGACTGTAGATCACATGCGGCAACAGGCGGCGGTGCCCGCTACACAAATAAAGAACGCTGATTTGCAGCAAATCCTTCGACCCACATGTGAGAGATTGATGAGTGAATAAATAAACTTGAAGTGTACGGAGCAAAACGTTACCATCGTGGAATTTCTGCTAATATCAAAGTGTTGTATCTAAATAAGGAGCCTTTCTCTTTAAGAAAGGGAAAGCCTGGTAATTATAAGCCACTGAGACATCAGCAAATTTTTAAAAATTCTCTGCTTAACTATTTATTAGTTGCTATTCAGTTTTTAAGAAAACTGCCGTTAAAGCACCCAGTTTGAGTGACGCTCCATGTGGCAACCATTAAAGCATCCTCAATAGTAGATCTCTTGTACCCATTGTCACAATAGGGAACAGTGAAGTCCAAAACCCCACCTGCACCCTTGCATAATCTGACCTAAATGACGGCCCACAACTGGACGGCGGTCCCTTCCTGACTAGGTGCAGGGGCCTACAGAGAGTAAAACGTAATGACAGACAGGTGTCTAGAATGTCAGATAAGAATAACAAAGGAGGAGAAAATAAATGTACGGACTGGGCCAAAATCAGGACAGTATAACAGAGCCAAATCAGAAGACAAAAGGATTCATTATGCCAAGCTGGGTCAAGCACAGAGGGTCAGATTAAGATCCAAAATTCAGACAGAGGCAGGGCCAAGATCCAGGCAGAAGTCAGGCAATAGCAAGGTCAGCAGTCAGAGACAGGTCTAAAAAGACAGTCCAGGGTCCGAATCCAGAAGAGAATAGACAAAGCAAGCCAGGCTAGTAAGGCACAGCAGACCAAACTACATGTAACTACGGCCAGCAGTTGCTTCTTTAAATATACCGCCCTACAGGTCACATGGTGCGCCATGAGTCATGTGACCTGCATGACGTCATCACCCGGAGAATGCTGGTGCTTCTCTACCTGGAACCCCGGACCTATATTACTGTTACTGGACTCACCACATCACCAGCAGAAGTATCAAGCTAAACTTGGGGAGAGGGCGTCGTTTATGTGAGTATTACCTTAAAGGGGTTTCTGGGATTTAAATATGGATGACCTATCCTCAGGACAGGTCTTCAGTATCTAATTGGTTGGGGTCTGATTTCATCCTCTGAACAGCTGTATGAAGATGGCGAGCGCTTTGCCATCTTCCTTGGCCTGTGACGTTGCGTCTATCAGTCACATGCCCTTTCTTCACCTCAGTCCCATTCAATTGAATAGTAATGCACTGCAGTAGCGCGTCCAGCAACTATACAATGTACTGTGCCGTGCTTGGTACAGCTGATCAGCGGGGGCAAACGGTCGGACTTCAATATTTAAAGAGGTTGTGTCATCAAATTCAGATAGGCGCGTGTCTCGCCTCTGAATCCCGTCCCTGAAAGTGAAGGAGAACGCACCACATATGAGCAGCGTGCTCGCTATTAATTTATATGGGAGTTCAGAAAATAGCAGAGCGGGCGTGCTCGGCAATTTATGAAAGTCCTATAGAATTGAGTGGTGAATGCAACACACAAGTGTGGCCACTGCTCCATTCACTTCTGTCTGACTGTCGGAGCTCAGCTATTTTAGGTAATCCCATTGAAATGAATGGAGCGTGGCTGCGCTTATTCTGGAGATAGGTGTGGGTCTGACACTGACAACCCTTTTAGCTCCCAAAAAACCCCAGTTAAAACCCCTGGAAAGGGGTAGGAACTTTTCCAAAAAGGAATTCCTATATTTCCATGTCCAAGGGCTCGTTCACACGACCGTATTTTTCTTTCCGTGTCCGTTCCGTTTTTTTGCAAACCGTATGCAGAACCATTCATTTCAATGGGTCCGCAAAAAAAAAAACGGAAGGTGCTCTGTGTGCATTCCATTTCCGTATGTCCGTATTTCCGTTCCGCAAGATTATGAGTTTTGTCCTATTATTGTCCGCATCATGGACAAGGATAGTACTTTTCTATTAGCGGCCGGCTGTTCCGTTCCGCAAAATACGGATGCACGGATGTCATCTGTATTTTTTGCGGATCCGTTTTTTGTGGACCTCAAAATACATACGGTCGTGTGAATGAGCCCTGTCTGTGGTGTATTTTTGTAAGGCGATAGTGGTCCTCCAGTCCATCTGCCGAACCAACATGGTGGTGCAGAAATAAGGTCCTAGTTGCCACAGTTACCATTCAGACAGCCGTATTATTGAGAGTCCGTATTATTGAGGGGCGCCCCATTCAAAATGCCTATACTTGTCCGTGCATGCGGACAAGTATAGGACATGCTTCATATGAGCCGCGGCACGGAGCTAGCTCCGTGCGGCGGCTCCCCGCTCCCATAGAGGTGAATGGGGCTGCATCTATTCCGCAATATTGCGGAATAGATAAGGCCCCATTCACACAGTAGTGTAGATTCTTCCACAAAAACATGAGAACCTAAGGTTGTAGGCACTCCTTTCTTCTTACATGGGCCTCATTGGTAATTCTATTTCAGCCCGTGGTGGTTGGGCATGTGTATTGAACAGCAACAGTGCCCAGTGCTATTGACAGTCCGGAGGTCTTGTCCTTCTACCTGCCATAGCTAAGACTGTGAGGGTGCTGTCACTTTGGGCGCTTAGTCTGTACACCCATATGACATCTTGTTGACTGTTATTTGCCGCACCCACTGCCTCTGTGCCAATTATTTGTGACTTGCCTATACCCATACCACATCGGGACATTTTTGCATTTATATGGCCACAGAGTTACATCTACAGTCATGGCCAAAAGTTTTGAGAATGACACAAATCTTCTATTTTCACATGATCTGCTGCCCTCTGGTTTTTATGTGTGTTTGTCAGATGTTTTTATCACATACAGAAATATAATTGCAATCATATTATGAGTAACAAAAGCTTATATTGACAGTTAGAATGAGTTAATGCAGCAAGTCAATATTTGCAGTGTTGACCCTTCTTCTTCAGGACCTCTGCAATTCTCCCTGGCATGCTCTCAATCAACTTCTGCACCAAATCCTGACTGATAGCAGTCCATTCTTGCACAATCAATGCTTGCATTTTGTCAGAATTTGTAGGTTTTTGTTTGTCCACCCGTCTCTTGATGATTGACCATAAGTTCTCAATGGGATTAAGATCTGGGGAGTTTCCAGGCCATGGACCCAAAATCTCTATGTTTTGTTCCCTGAGCCATTTAGTTATCACCTTTGCTTTATGGCAAGGTGCTCCATCATGCTGGAAAAGGCATTGTTGATCTCCAAACTGCTCTTGGACGGTTGGGAGAAGTTGCTCTCGGAGGACATTCTGGTACCATTCTTTATTCATGGCTGTGTTTTTGGCAAGACTGTGAGAGAGCCGATTCCCTTGGCTGAGAAGCAACCCCACACATGAATGGTTTCAGGATGCTTTACAGTTGGCATGAGACAAGACTGGTGGTAGCGCTCACCTCGTCTTCTCCGAATAAGCTGTTTTCCAGATGTCCCAAACAATCGAAAAGGGGATTCATCAGAGAAAATGACTTTCCCCCAGTCCTCAGCAGTCCACTCCCTGTACCTTTTGCAGAATATCAGTCTGTCCCTGATGTTTTTTCTGGAGAGAAGTGGCTTCTTTGCTGCCCTCCTTGAGACCAGGCCTTGCTCCAAGAGTCTCCGCCTCACAGTGCGTGCAGATGCACTCACACCTGCCTGCTGCCATTCCTGAGCAAGCTCTGCACTGCTGGTAGCCCGATCCCGCAGCTGAAACACTTTTAAGAGACGGTCCTGGCGCTTGCTGGTCTTTCTTGGGCGCCCTGGAGCCTTTTTGGCAACAATGGAACCTCCCTCCTTGAAGTTCTTGATGATGCGATAGATTGATGACTGAGGTGCAATCTTTCTAGCTGCGATACTCTTCCCTGTTAGGCCATTTTTGTGCAGTGCAATGATGACTTCACGTATTTCTTTAGAGATAACCATGGTTAACAGAAGAGAAACAATGATGCCAAGCTCCAGCCTCCTTTTAAAGTGTCCAGTGGTGTAATTCTTACTTAATCATGACAGATTGATCACCAGCCCTGTCCTCATCAACACCCACACCTGTGTTAATGGAGCAATCACTGAAACGATGTTAGCTGGTCCTTTTAAGGCAGGGCTGCAATGATGTTGAAATGTGTTTTGGGGGATAAAGTTCATTTTCTAGGCAAATATTGACTTTGCAAGTAATTGCTGTTAAGCTGATCACTCTTTATAACATTCTGGAGTATATGCAAACTGCCATTATAAAAACTGAAGCAGTAGACTTTGTAAAAATTAATATTTGTATCATTCTCAAAACTTTTGGCCATGACTGTACAATCCCTGTACATGTGTGAGGTCAAGGCTGGTTGATATTAAGAAGTACAGGTAACAAGCACATATCACAGCACATGAGTAACAAAGCAGGAACAGTTCAGGTCTAAATAGAATCCAAATGGAGTCAGGGACCACAAAGGAGCTTATTGATCAGGCGTGGTTTAGGTGAGGCAGATGGGAGCACCATCTCAGGGACATTACAGTGAATGGTGTGGACAACATAAGACACCAGGAGCCTTTTCTCTCCACATCAGCCTAATCATATCTGATTGCACACGACAAGACTATAGCTCATATATATATAGCCTATAGCTCACCATGCAGATGCTGCTCCACTAGATGGAGGTGGTGTTGGTTTGTAGGGTTGGAGACAGGGTTGCCAACCGTCCGTAAATTTACGGACAGTCCGCAAGAAATGGTTGCTTTTCTCTGCCGTCCGTAGCGTCCGGCAGAAAAAAAGTAACGTCCGTAATTTTTGGGCCGAAACCCCGAAGTCTCTTACTGCGCATGCGTGCATAGTGCAGGCAGCGCAGAAAGAGAAGTTCCGGCAAGGATTACCTGAGACGGGCTCGGCCGTGGCCAGCAGCTGCGCAGGAGGCAGGCGGAGCGGCCGTGGGTATAAATCATGTGGGGAGAGAGGGGAGGGGCGGGCACGCAAGACGAGCACGGCCAAGGCGGTCATGTGACTGTGATGTCATCAAGATGATGCCAGATGCCGATGAGGAGCCACTGCTGGAGCAGGAGCCGGGCCCGGGACACCTGTAGTAAGTAATGTATGGCTCTTCACGTGGTCAGTGCCGGTCCGCTCTGTCTCCCGGGCATTACAGGGCGCCCTCACTGACCACAGTAGTCGCCAGTGTGAATATTTGTAATTAATGGAAATTCTAGTCAGTGAGTAGCAGGCAGCAGAACTGGTGCTGCTGTCATTTAGTTAAGGTATGGGGGCATTTAAGCTGCTGGGGGGCCACTATAGGGTACAGTAAAACTACTGGGGTAATTAAGGGGACAGTGTAATTACTAGGGGCACAATGGGGGCTATCTAACTTCTGGGGGCACAATGGGGGCTATCTAACTTCTGGGGGCACTATGGGGACTATCTGAACTACAGGGGGCTATCTAAACTATTGTGATACTACAGGGACTATCTGAACTACAGGGGCTATCTAAACTACTGGGGCACTACATGGGGCTATCTAATCTACTGAGAGCACTATCTGAACTAAAGGGGTCTATCTAACTTCTTGGGGCACTGTGGGGGCTAACTGAACTACAGGGGGCAATTTAAACTACCGTGGCACTACAGGTGCTATCTAAACTACTGGGGGCACTACAGGGGGCTATCTATCTAAACTACTGGCGGCACTACAGGGGGCTATCTAAACTACTGGCGGCACTACAGGGGGCTATCTATCTAAACTACTGGCGGCACTACAGGGGGCTATCTATCTAAACTACTGGCGGCACTACAGGGGGCTATCTAAACTACTGGCGGCACTACAGGGGGCTATCTAAACTACTGGCGGCACTACAGGGGGCTATCTAAACTACTGGGGGCACTACATGGGGCTATCTAAATTCTTGGGGCACTACATGGAGCTATCTAAAGTGGGGGTACTATAGGAGGCTACCTAAACTACTGGGGGCACTAGAGGGGACCATTTAAGCTACTGGGGGCACTATAACGGGTATTATAATTACTGGGACCATTACAGCAGGTCCTTATTATTTCTGGGAGCACTACTGGAGGCACTATGGGAAAAATGGTTTCTATTATGGGGAATTATTACTACTACCAAGGGTACTATTGGGGGTGTTACTATTATTAGTACAATATGGAGGGCACTACTGCTAAAAGGGCTACTCGTGGAGCATTATCACTATTGGGGCACTATTACTGATGGGGGCACTCTGGGAGAGAATTAATAGTATCAGTGGGACTTTGGGGAGCACTGTAACTATATGGGGTCCTACCTATATGGCACTGTTATATCTACAGTATAGTATTTGGGGACATTGGGGAGAACAGTGGGCACAGTATTTTAGGTAGCAGCAGGATAACAGAAAAGTGGGTAATCTAAGGTGTCTTTGTGGCAAACTCTGCAGAGAGAAGATGGGGCTGAAAGAACTCGTCATGGTGGTGTGGGCCAAGGAGAGAAGATGAGAAAAGAGAACATCTACATCAGGGAGACGTCACTGGACTTACGAGGTATGTGGTAATGTGTCATCTTGTATGTTTGGTAATGTCCTATGTCCTCAGAGCCATTTTATGCAGCTCTGGTCTGTTAAACTGCAGCAAGGACTTGCCGGTATATGGTATGTTACTGCTGCAGCCAAACACCAATCGGTGATCTAATGGCTGCAGTGGTCACATGCCATACACCTGCACAACACCAACATTGTGACAGATGTGCACACTTGCCCGTTACATCCCTGTCAGTCTTTGTTGACATGGCAGCAGCAATGAAGCCAGAAAGTCCAGCGTGTTACAGGCATCATCACTGTAGCCATATAAACAAAGCACTCAGACTAGAAGCAGGGATGGAACAGCTGAAAATGTTGATTTCTTTTCCATATGCAATATTGTATTTTTAACTACTGAACAATCCTCTTCATTCTGGGGCATGGAAGGGGCGTGGCCTCTGAAAAGGGGGTGTGGCATGTGTCTGTAAAAATTTTGGGCTGTCCGTAAATTTTGGTTCAGTTGTCCAGAAAAATTTGAAAGGAAGGTTGGCAACCCTGGTTGGAGAATGAATGTTGATTTGAATGCTGATTTCCGATAGCTGGCCAGTGTAAATGTACTGCCGATCACCTGACACCTAATCTGATTGTTTATGCAGCACAAAATATTGTTTGCGTAAACAGGAAAGTGCTGGCAACAGACAAACTGTATGGGGACAAACGATCATTCATCCCCATACAGCAGCAACGAAATACAGTTAATGAGCAGACAGTGATCGAGATTGACATTCCCTGCTCTATTGGCCCAAGTAAAAGGGCCCTAATTTACAGTAGAAAAGGAGGCAGTACTATTTGTGCTCACAACTTTTACAGTGAAAGGCAGGGGTCAATACTATCTACACCCACATCTTTTACAGGTGAGAAAAGTGAGGAAGTACTATCTATACCTACATTGTTTACAGGACAGTACTAACTCTGCTGGCATCTTTTGCTGGGCGTAACAGGAAAGCAGAAAAATCTGTGCTTACATCATTTATAGGGTGTTTGTACTAACGGTGCTAACATCTTTTCCACGGAGGCAGTACCATCTGTACACACATCTTTTACAGGGAGGCAGTACTATCTGTACCTACATCATTTACAGGTAGAGACAGGGAGGAAGAAGTACTATCTGTACCTACATCATTTATAGAGAGAGACAGGGAGGCAGTACTATCTGTACCTACATCATTTATATAGAGAGACAGGGAGGCAGTACTATCTGTACCTACATCATTTACAGGTAGAGACAGGGAGGAAGAAGTACTATCTGTACCTACATCATTTATAGAGAGAGACAGGGAGGCAGTACTATCTGTACCTACATCATTTACAGGTAGAGACAGGGAGGCAGTACTATCTGTACCTACATCATTTATAGAGACAGGGAGGCAGTACTATCTGTACCTACATCATTTATAGAGACAGGGAGGCAGTACTATCTGTACCTACATCATTTATAGAGACAGGGAGGCAGTACTATCTGTACCTACATCATTTATAGATAGAGACAGGGAGGCAGTACTATCTGTACCTACATCATTTATAGATAGAGACAGGGAGGCAGTACTATCTGTACCTACATCATTTATAGAGACAGGGAGGCAGTACTGTCTGTACCTACATCATTTATAGAGACAGGGAGGCAGTATTATCTGTACCTACATCATTTATAAAAATAGAAAAAACTGGCAGCACTATAACATGGAGACAGCGGGAGGTGCACGCCCCTGATCCGACCAAGATCCACAACTATCAAAGAGAAAAAAAGGCAGCACTCTCAGAAGGAATAAAAATTGAAAGAGGTTTATTTACCCATGTGGGACACGCAAATCATCAATCAAGGTGTAAAAGACATGTATAACATGATAAAAAAGTGTAAATACAATAACACTGAAAAAGAAGCAATACAGCTAAGTGAAAGACATGATGAATGCAAAAAAAATAATGTGAGCCATAGTGTAAAAAATACATAATTAATTAATCAACAATATATGCCAATGAAGAATATCATGTGCAGTGAATAAGTATTAAAAAGACAAGCCTGATCCTATTATGGAGCTTGAGATGAAGTTCGGTGCACAGCAATACCTGGAAAATGTAGCGTCACACGGAGTCCACTGCGCATGTCAGAAAGACCTTAGCGCTAAAAACTATCAGCTAGGAGAACACCCATATTCCTGGCGCATGTCAGACCTGCGCATAATGTATAACGGAACCTGGAGCGCCATTCTTATCTCTGGCAAAACATCCAAGGGCCCACGCTTGCGTGGAAAACGTGTGTAACCCTGGGTTACCATCTCAGAGAAGATATTCCATACGGGAACAATGGGTATGCCGCAAATATTTGCTAAATAAACCCAGCAGGGGTCTCCTGCGCGGCTAAATCAGATAAGAGAAATAGCGATAAGGTGGGGGCAATGAACACGTGATCATGATCTAGAGCACGTGATTCATGCTCCATACCAACCATTATTGTCAAGAGCAACCACAATTAAGTAGAAACACGAGACATATAGTGGTATAACCACCATACTCGCAATCCATACTGACCGCCATAGAATAACATTCCCAAGGACTATACAGGTGATCAAACCCAGAGCCATTTCCACAGTTAACCCAAAATGAGGTGTTGTCCTATAATATAAAAAAAATACTCGTTTATTGAAAAAAAAAAAAAATTTTTTTGAAAAAAAGTTAATAAGAACAAATAATTTTGAGAGACGATGCAGGGGACTCTGTTGACACCACTGGTCCCAATATTGCTCCACCGAACCTTCCCAATCCAAAGGATACTGTAACAAAAAAGAAAAAAGTATTACAAAACAGAAAAAATGAAAAAAATGTCATAAAGATATTGTAATCGATCTTATATCATGACAATAAAACCACATATACACAGAGAAAATTATTAACAAAAGACACAGCAGGGAAGTGACGGGTTACAATCTCATAATAATACACCTAGTTTATAATCCATGTTCAAACCCAATGGAAACAAAGTAGATAGTTTGTCTATCCATTGGAGCTCTTTTCGTAATAGGATCTTGGCCCGGTCCCCACCCCGTCTTGGTTGGGGGACATGGTCAATGATCCTAAACCTGAGCTGATGTTCAGTGTGTCCATGTTCAACAAAATGCCTAGAGACCGGCAAATCCAGTCTCTTTTTGCGTATAGTATATCTGTGATTATTAAGTCGAGTTTTCAAATCCAACGTGGTCTCACCCACATACCAAAGATTACAGGGACAAATCAACAGATAAAACACGTAATCTGAATTGCAGGTTAAAAAGTAACGGATGGAGAATGTATCACCTGAGACCGGATGTGTGAACTGTGTGCCCTTCAACATGAGGCGACAATTCACACATGACAGACACGGGTAACACCCCATTTTCCGTGGATGTAATACCGTTTGTCTCAACTGTCTCTGTGGGGCTATATCTGAGTGTACCAACTGGTCACCAATATTCCTCGCGCGACGGTAGGAAAGAAGAGGAGGGACTTAAACTCTAATACGTCATCATGGCCTCTGCGTAAAATAGACCAATGTCTGCGAATGATGTTACCAATAGCTTGGGATTGTTCCGTAAAAGTAGACACAAAAGGGACACGTTTCTGTAAAGACCGTCTTACATTAGGTTGAAGTATATCAGTTCTATTCAAATGTAACACCTGTTCCTGCTGCATATGTACTAGGGAGGCAGGGTACCCCCTCCGTATAAACTTATGAGCAATAGTATCAAGTGCTATAGGTAGTGAGGTATCGTCAGAAACAATGCGTTTTGCCCGTAACAGTTGACTGTAGGGAAGATGTTTAATCATATTGCGTGGATGTCTTGCTACTGTAATGCAAGAGAGAGTTCCTGTCCGTAGGTTTAACAAAAAGGTCAGTTTTGAGTGTGCGATCCACTAGGGATACCATAGTATCAAG